>JAHQIV010000276.1:0-25452 GCA_030463285.1 Phytophthora europaea | reverse complement strand
CTCACTAAAGAGCCCGCAGCTACTCGCCCTACGGTCAGGGGAGGTGCGCGACATCGGCAGAATCTCTGTCCTAATGCATGACTCTTATTGGTGGAAAGATGCTGCTTTCTACCAATCGTATTGCTTCTTAATATGAATGGTGACCAGAGTATGATGTGATCTACTCAAATGTATCCATTAGTGTATGTTGCACTAAGGTGGAGGTGAACCGAATGGGTAGCCCCGCTACACCATCCCCCCGTTAGGACTTGGTGTGCCGGTCTCGACACATCAATCCAAGAACTACTTCGGAGAGTACTCGTGCTCATTTCGAAATGAGCACGCCAACGACGCCTACGACCGACGCGCCTGCTGCACCTGCTGCACCTGCTGCACCTGCAGCGACGAACGCTGTCGTCGCTTCCACAGCGACGACTGCTACCTCTTCGGCCTCTGCGGCTTCAACAACTGTCGTCACCGTTGAAGTGAGGACAACAGACCCACCGAAGAGAACGATATCTATTGAGGAGTACAGGAAGAAGTGGAAGGGTACTCATCCACTTCGCGATGACTCTGGCGTTCATGCTTACGATGGGGACGATTTTCCTCTCGACTACGGAAGTGATGTCGAGATTGAAGAAACTGAAGGAGACAAGGAAACCTTGTCTCCAAAACGCAAGGGAGGGGATGGTGTAGCGGGGCTACACACTCGGTTCACCTCCACCTTAGTGCAACATGCACTAATGGATACATTCGGGTAGACCACATCACACTGTGCTCACCATTCATATTAGGATGCAATACTATTGGTGGAAAGCAGCATCATTCCACCAATAAGAGTCATGCATTAGGCCAGAGATTCTGCCAACCACTCGTTGGCAGAACCTCTCTTTATAGATATCAGTTTTAGGAGGAACCCACAGTTAACATTCAATTCAGTTCTCATTTTATACCAAAACTATCGCTTAGTCCCTTTATCTAGGTTTAACTATACTTGTGGACACAAGTATACTTAACCTAAGTTAAATACACCTACGCTTCCTCATACACGTGTAAGCTCAAGTATTGGGCTTAAGTAAGCCCATTACACCTGGTAGCACTTTGTAGTCCGTCCAACGACCGACTAACTACACGTTCGTATGGAATACGAACGCGGGGCTGATAAACTGCCTGTGGACACGAACAGGTCCACTGGTAGCCCAAATGCGCCTGCAATGCACGCTGCACGCGGAGACTGTCCCCACCTGGCGGATCCAGAGTGGGAGGCGCTCCAACGACTGGCGACGGTCATTGGAGAAGCGGCAGTAGCGACAATGCTGCGCACGCTGTCGCCTACAGAGCAACACGGGCTTGCTCTGGGTTTCATCATGAAAGAACAGCGCGAGACCGCTGCTCGCGCTACGGTGTCGACTCCGTCCACACCGCGCGTGGAGTCGTTGAAACTCCACGTGAACAGCTACGTTGGAAGAGAGGGCGAGCCTCTCCTCCGTTGACTTGTCGAAGTCGACACTGCCGTTACGGCTCGACGTATCGTCGACCCGTTGTCGAAGGTTGCGTTCGCCATGTCGAAGCAGTTCTTGGATTGATGTGTCGAGACCGGCGCATCAAGTCCTAACGGGGGGATGGTGTAGCGGGGCTACACACTCGGTTCACCTCCACCTTAGTGCAACATACACTAATTGATACATTCGGGTAGACCACATCACACTGTGCTCACCATTCATATTAAGAAGCAATACGATTGGTGGAAAGCAGCATCTTTCCACCAATAAGAGCCATGCATTAGGCCAGAGATTCTGCCAACCACTCGTTGGCAGAACCTCTCTTTATAGATATCAGTTTTAGGAGGAACCCACAGTTAACATTCAATTCAGTTCTCATTTTATACCAAAACTATCGCTTAGTCCCTTTATCTAGGTTTAACTATACTTGTGGACACAAGTATACTTAATCCAAGCTAAATACACCTACGCTTCCTCATACACGTGCGCTCACGTGTAAGCTAAGGTATTGGGCTTAAGTAAGCCCATTACATGTAGAGTAGGCTTGAGCTTGATCGCTAGATTGACGACAAGGAAGTTGGCCAAGTCGCCACTTGTGCAATCGCAGCCGCTTTGGCATCATCAGCTATTAAAGCTACATTCTTCGCTATCCATTTAAAGACTTCTTCTGTGTTCGGCGACAATTTTCGACAGACTCCACTGCCAGGTGAGTTGAACCACTGACTGTTAGTGAGAACGCGTTCTGTAGCGATGCTGCTACATCTTCCACCAGACTGAGAGTCGGCCGCCTCAGGTTAAAAAATCTGCGTTCGTCAGGGTCACACCACTATGTACCAAACTGAGCTTCAAGGTCACGTACTGCCATACTACCATCGATGCCAACACACCACTCGTTCCACAGCTCGGGTACAGACTCCAGCCCTCTGCGCATTTTATAACGACGTGTGACGGGTAATTCAGATCCCGCTGAAGACGACCGAGGCGGTGGCGACGAAGGTGCACAACCGGTCGTGGTTTCAGTTCCTTCTAACAATTTTACTTGCAGGGTAGCAGTGCCACCTTGAAGTCGGGCTAGCACATGCATCACGTCCGCCAGATTCCCTTCAACAGCCTGAAGCGTAGAGCCGACTTGACCAATTTGACTTTTCAAATCGTGGTGAACACCGTCGAGCTTCGCATTGAGAACTGGTACAGCTTTCTGCAAACGCTGCTCAGCGGGGTCTTCGATATTGCTGACAGTTTGCCCTACTTACCGTTTAAACTTCAAAAACTATTTGGAAGCAAAAGTTCATGTTGCCAGATTAGATTGCTTCCGTGTGACTTTTGCTGCAAAAACACAGCATCCTGCAGCAAGACCTTGCGGAGATATTGAAGTAGCTCAAGAAATCCCCCGGTAGCAGTTGACTGCTCGGCATTTCCTGAACTAACGGCCTGCTGCCAAAACTGAACCTGAGAAAACACTGCACATTGTAAGTTTAACGGAGAATCAACAGCAGCTCGGGCGATGAAAAAACTTCCACGACTCGGTTCAAATCCTGCGAGGGTACGCATTGCTTCACGAGGGAGAGATGTCAGGTAGCATTTCTCCATCGATTGATTATTCCAGCGACCTAGGTATCGGATATGGGACTCACTAGCTCCGCCTAGGTCAGCCATCCGAGGTCCTGAACCGCAACCAACATGGGTTTTTGCTTTGCTCTGAACTCCAACGTGTTTCAAAACTTCCGTGATTGCTTTGTTGTGAGCTTTGTAAGACATTTCTTTCGTGGGTGTTTTGCCCGATTTCAGCTGCTTGATCGGGTACCAACGTTCCGATGAAGTGGAGTTGGGGAAGGTCTCTTCTTCCACGTGCTATCGCCAAAACAGATACAAAGCAAGCAATCCATGGGGCCAGATCTCAACATCTCTATTTCGCATGCAGGCGCCAACTTCAATTCAACCAACTTGGTTGGTCTTCCCTTGCCTAATCACCACATTCAGTGCCCTACAGGCTCGTTTTCCAAGACAATGGAGTGTAGATCTGCGAGCTCCATCATGCGTACTAACTTGCTCTCATCAGAGCATAGTGACTTAGCAGAAAAGCAAGTAGGTTTCGCAAAGCCTGAATCGCGAGCTGGAGTCCAAAAGTACCATGAAATTTATAGAATCTGCTTGGTTGTTGTGTAGCCGTCCAACATGGTATCAGCTCCTCGATCTTCAAAGGTTTTTTTTTGTTTGCGTTCGTCTTCCTCGCACTGTGTCAGTTTCAACAGTGCCGTCACCACATCGTCCCGGGGCGAGGGATGGCAGTTGATTTTTGCGCGTAATTGTTGCTTCCACAAGTCAACCATGGCTGCCACGTACGAGTTCACTGTCGACCGACCAATAGTCTCATTTCTCTCAGCGTGCTTACTACTCCCCTTATGACGTTTTGGCCTCCGATGACGCTTTCTTCCAGGAAGAGGTGCAGCTTTTCTCCTGTGACCGTAAATTGTGTCAGTTCGCTGAATGCTGACCCCTTCGCACTGCACCAATCTAAGAACTCCGGCTGACGACTGTTGTACGCACGCTGGGTGTTTTTCGGTCTAAGAGTCACAGTTTTCTGGCACGCTCGCTGGACCGACCCCTTCAGCGCAACGCGCATACGGGCTTCGTGCATTTGCCATCCGCCCCGACGTCAGCGCTGTCCGCCTAGAACGTCAGTGACGAGCACAGCAGCGCCAGCATCTTGCCGCTGCCCGTCAGCGACTTAAGCAGCGTGTGCTGCTCCATCTTGAGCGCCGTCGGTGCCTTGTTCATGAACCACGCCTTGTGCAGTGTCTCGCAGTGCGTCGGCTGGGTGAGCTGCTACTCGTGCCGGCCTAGAGTACAGCCACGGAGCTGGTCGCGACTGACATGAAGAGGTTGTTGGTTCGTGACACGCGTGACGACTGCATGCATCGCCGACTTCATGAACGCGCCCATGAGCGAGCCGGCGTCGCGCGAACAGGGTAGACGTATTACTCAAGTGCTTCGCCAGCCGCGTCCAGGCGCTGGAGTCGTTGCCGGTCATGATGCGGCTCTTGATCGCGGCTCACTCACCACTCTCCGCAGCTGGCGCGGCGTGGGGCAAAAGTCGCTCTCAAAGCGCGTAGCTTGCATGCGCATATACATGTAGCAGCCCTGTCAGACACCAGTACACGGCACTCATGCAACATGAACACGTGGGTCGAAATGTGGGTAATTAATCTGTACTCGCAAAACTCCCACTACAATTAACGTGAAAAACCCACTTTTGTCATGAAAATTCCACTTTTTTTTGTGAGCGTCATACGTGAAAAACACTTGATTGTCGCTAGAACGCGTTCAAGCAGCATCTACTGGGTTAATCTCTTTGCTAGGGGACATCACCGATTAGAGTGTTTTTGAACAGTAGATGTTTGATCGCTGTCACACTATATAGGTTGAAGTTGCGTAGTTGCGTCAGTCGCACCACTTTGAGTCAGTTTTTCTATGTTTGTTGAAGGTTATGCGATTACGGAGTGCATTCTTGGGCCAACGCTTTTGATCGTTTTCTCGGATTGTTGCTTGCGATGCGGTTTTGGTAGAGAATCGCATCCCGGTAGAACTCTGAAATAAATTTCAGAGAACTTCAAACAGGTGCGAAGGTAGGCCCTTTTAATGGCCCCCTCAAATTTCTCAAATTTTCTCAAAACTGTCTGATCAACCGATAGAAAACACTGTGGGCTTGTCTGCAAGCGATGGCTCAGTGTTGATAATTCCTGCGTTGCTGCTTGTTGAAAAAAGAGGTGATTACTTGCGCTTCAAGCCTCTTAGTGGCCATCTTCAACTGACCACCATGTAACTCCTATTCGCTGTGAACCCCCCGCTCTGTTGTGGGCTGCCTCCGCCCGTGTCTTCAAATGCAAGTATAGTCCCGAACCAGTTCTAAATACACTTAGGGGGAGGGACGTGTTGCAGGTATGGATCTGGACCGAAGCTTGGACGGAGCGGAAGGGAGCAGCACTCTGGGCGAGACCGGAGCGAAGGCAGTTGACCACTTGAGGGGTAGAATGAACAAAAGTGATTGATTAATTAGAGATATTCTAGCTTGCCTACTACATAGACACGCATATTGCGTCCAATCATTAGGTGCGTCCAATCACTACCCTATGCTCGTCCAATCATCCTACTCGTCTAATTATCGGTGGCGTAATCAACTTACCGTAATCAACATGGGTTCGTGTTGGACCGGTTCGGGCTTACCGGTTCACGGTTAATAACCGCTCTCAAACCGGTAACCCTCAATACGCCCCCTCAATACGCCCCCTCATTGCGAAGTCCCATGAATGCCGAGAGCCGCCGTGAGGTCCGTGTGGCGTGGTCCCGCAAGCGCCTTCGTCATGATGTCCGCCAGCATCACAGAAGTCTCGCACTACTCGAGCTTCACTTCACCGCGTTTCACTCTGTCGCGGATGTGGTGGTACTTGATTTCGATGTGCTTGGCGCGGCCGTGGTTCACCGGGTTCTTCGTCATCTTGATGCACGACTGGTTGTCTTCGCGGATTGAGCTCGGGTCCCGCCTCGTTGGCGGCCGCCAGAATTTCGCACAGTAGACGATGGATCCACTTGCCTTCTTGGATACCCAGGCTAAGCGCGATGTACTCCGCTTCGCTCGTAGACAGCGAAACACTTGACTGCTTCTTGCTTCCCCAGCTTACAGGCGCACCAATCAGCATAAACGTGTAGCCTGAAGTCGATTAGCGGTCGGCGAGGTCTCCGGTCCAGTCCGCGTCCGAGTAGCCACGAAAGTCGATCTTGTCACCCGGCTTGAAGCAAATTTCGTGCGTCTTGGTGCCTTGCAAGTAGCGAAAGATGCGCTTGACTGCAACCCAGTGTTCCTCTTAGGGGTTCTCCATAAAGCGCGACACATAGCCAACGGCGTATGCGATGTCCGGGCGCGTGGCAGTCATTAGGTGCATGAGGGCACCAACAGCTCGCGAAACGGTGCGTTCACCTTGATCGCAGCGTCGCTTGGAACCAGTCGAGTGCTCATGTCTACTGGACTCACCACAGCCTTGCACTCGTCCATGCCGAAGCGCTTCAGGATGTCGTCCACGTATCGCTGCTGACACATTGTCACGCTGCCGTCCGAGCCGTCCACCAGCTCGATCCCAAGAACAAACGCGCACTTGCCACTGTCGGTCAACTCGAAGCGCGTCTTCAGGTCCTTCTTCGTGCGCGAAATAAGCTCGGGTGAACTTCCGGTAATCAGTACGTCGTCCACGTACACCAGCACGAGCACGCAGTGACCGTCAACCGTCTTGATGTAGAGGCACGGATCGAAGGTGGACACTAGGAAGTCGATAGAGCACATGAACTCGTCGAATGTCTCGTTCCATACGCGCGAAGCTTGCTTGAGACCGTAGATCGCTTTCACCAATTTCAGGCAGTCGAAGTCACCATCCAGTTCGACACCTTCAGGAACCGCGCAAAACACCAACTCCTTCATTATCCCGTACCGGAACGCTGTCACCACGTCGAGTTGGTTGAGGGGCCAGCCGAAGTACTTGGCGATGGCGATGATCATGCGCAGCATCACGTACTTGGCCACGGATGAGAACGTCTCCGTGAAGTCGATGCCGTACTTCTGTTTAAAGCACTTGGCCACGAGACGCGCCTTGTACTTCTCGATCGATCCGTCCGCTTTGCGCTTGATCTTGAAGACCCACTTGGTGCCGATGGCCCGCTGTCCGTTGGGCAACTTGGCAGCTCGAAACACACCGCGGAGTCGCATCGACTTGAGCTTCGCTCGAATCGCCTTGCGCCAGTGCACTTGATCAGGACCGTTGATAGCCTCTTGGAATGTCGTCGGCTCCGATAGGTCACCTGCTTCGACAGCGTTGGCACTGGCACGCCAAAACACAGGAGGAGTCGAGTCGTCGTCTTCATCTTGGTCGCCAGACTTTTCTTCTGCGTCGGGTTCGGCTCGGTGCGGGGACGACATGTCTGGAGCACTTGCTTCTTCTAAGCCCGCTCTATGGCGAACGGGGCATGATCTTCTGGCAGCGTCATCGTCGCCACATGGGCGGTTCTTGCGCTTTCCCGCCTGCTAAAAGATCGTCTGGCGCGGTTCGTCGTCGTCGATGTCGAGCGATTCGAGGTCCAGCGCAGTATCATTGACGTCTTCATCCAGAGTATCCGCCGAAAGTCCAAAAGTTGACTCATCGAAGTTGACATCGCGACTGATCCCCACCTGCCCCACCTCGATGTCATAAATGCGATACGCCTTCGACATTTCTTCATAGCCGAGGAACAGTCCGGCGCGAGCCTGAGGATCCCACTTGCGCCGCTTTTCCTTCGGAGTCAGCATCGACTTGGCACGCAGACAGAAAGCCTTCATGCATCCACTGGCTTCGTCGACGATCAGCAGCAGGTACTTACTGCCACCTAGTGACTCTTCTTCCATGGGCCCGCAGATGTCGAAATGGAGCAGCTCAAACGTGTCGTAGCGGCGCTTGTCTCTGTTGCTTGGGAACGGTTTCTGGAACATTTTCCGCTGCTGGCAGCCGCGACACACGCTTGGACCACTCGACTTGGATGGTGGCTTCGCGTCCTCGATCATGTTGTTGTCGACCATCTTGCGAAGCCCCTCCACCGGAGCGTGGCCCATGCGTGCGTGCAGGTAGACAGTCCTTCCATTTGTTGCCGCATTCGCCGATCGCTGAGGCGTCTGAAGCCAGTAGAGTCCATCCACGAGATTCGCCGTCGCCACCACTTGCTTGGAGGCCTTGTGCGCAACGTGGATCTTGGTGTCGTCGAACACGACTTGGAACAGGCCACTCTTGTTGATCTGTGGCACCGACAATAGGTTCCTGCTCATGGTCGGCACGTACAGCGCGTTCTTGATCTCGATCTCGCGCTCGTCGCCATTGGGCAGAACTACTCGTTCCATGATGGTACCCACACCCATGATAGCCGCCTTGTTGCCGTCGGCCACCGAAAGTTCGCCTTCCTTTCGCTCGACCAGGTTAGCGAACTTGGACTTGTCGTTGCAGATATGGTGCGTTGCGCCGCTGTCGACCGCCCACATCCCGATCATATCATTGCCCGTCGAAATGCTACATTCCAGTGAAACCGCGAACGCCATTCGATCATAGTCGTAGTCGTAGTTGGCTTCGTCGTTCCTCCACTGGGCATTGTTGGCCCCGCGTCCACGGCCGTTTCCGTTGCCGCCGCGTCTTGGGCCTCGATTCTCCTCCTTCTGCTTGGTCAAGCACTTGTCAACCATGTGCCCCAATTTCCCGCAGTAGGTACACTGGCGAGACTCTCGGTCGGTGTTGAACGCCTTGGCCGCGTCCTCAGTCTTCACCGTCGCCGTCTTCTCGCCTTGTCGTTTGATATGCTCATTCGTGAGCACCTTCACGACGTCATGTGATTGAAGTTCAGCGCTGCTCATCTCCAAGTACAGCACGACGTTCTCGTAGCTCTTGGGTAAGCTGCGCAGTAGGCAGATCCCACATCCTCGTCCTCCATCTTGGCGCCGATGCTGCTGAGCTTGGCGCTGATGTTGAGGACTTCGTTGCCGTGATGCAAGGCGTTGTCGCCTTCCGACATCTCCATGCTGAAGAGTTGGCGCTTCAAGTAGATGCGACCAGCCTTCTGCGAAACACCGTACAGCGTCTTCAGGCGCGACCACGCAACCCATGCTTCCTCGCAATCGTCAACCACGTGGTGATAGTCCGCGTCCATGTGAAGCAGCATCAGTCCGAACGCGATGTTGCTCGACTTGACGTACTCGTCCTTGACTCGCGAGTCCGTGAAGTTCGGCGTCGTCCCCGGTTCACGACATGCCACACCGACTTGGTCAGGAACACGCCACGCATGTAGCGGTTCCACGTCGCGTAGTTGTCTCCGTTGAATTTGTCGATGGCGACATTGGTGGTGGCATCGTGGGTAGAGGGCATGGTGCTTGGGCTCATAACCTGTTGCACGGTATGGATCTGGACCGAAGCTTGGACGGAGCGGAAGGGAGCAGCACTCTGGGCGAGACCGGAGCGAAGGCAGTTGACCACTTGAGGGGTAGAATGAACAAAAGTGATTGATTAATTAGAGATATTCTAGCTTGCCTACCACATAGACACGCATATTGCGTCCAATCATTAGGTGCGTCCAATCACTACCCTATGCTCGTCCAATCATCCTACTCGTCTAATTATCGGTGGCGTAATCAACTTACCGTAATCAACATGGGTTCGTGTTGGACCGGTTCGGGCTGACTGACTAAGGATTAGCGCGCCTCGTCGGTGGATTTCACGTTGGGACGCTCGCACGAGATGAATCCGCAGTACCGGTTCACGGTTAATAACCGCTCTCAAACCGGTAACCCTCAATAGGACGCACCACACGAACGAGTTAATCCTGTGTCGGCTGCTTAGCAGCATATCTTATCAGTAATACTTGCTATCTCAGTAAAAACTAACCAATATATAGTCTACGAGGCTACTCGTATGTATTTAAGAAGTGCTCTTTTGACGGAGATGCCGGAGCGATGCAAAGCAATCGTTTCCAGATGATCCCTTCGTGCAACCTCCCAAACTCTACAATTTCGTACCTAGACGAGGTGGACGTCACTAGCAGCATCCCAGTAATTTCTCATATTCAGAGGATATTATTATTTATGGAAGTAACTGTAGAGTACTTACATGATTTTTGTATCAACCCTCTATAAACGCATATCACGTATCATCCATAAATTACCCGGTCATAGTGGTCTGAAGAAAATGATGTTCACTCCTTGGCTCCGACTCCGACTGAAATAAATTTCAGAGAATTTCAGAGATGGGTTTGCATGTTTTGATATTGGTGTTCCATGACTTTACTTGTTTACTGTGGAGAGCGGCTCCAATTGGTGTGATCTTCGCTTCGCTGTTGTTGTCGGAGATTTTAGAGGGCTCGTCCCCATATCTGCAGCTGTGTTGCCTCGATAAACGCCATTGCTGGTTAAACGCCGGTAAGTGGCTGTGCTGCTACTCGAAACATCCTGACGAGCCTGTGTAAGGGTAGATTGTCCAGCAACACTCGTCTTCCCGCCAAGCCTAACACCATCTTCCGTTGAACCCTCAGGAGCAGTCTCCGGGCGAAGTTTTGGCAGCTCGTCCCCACTGCTGTTGTTACTCGCTGGAGTGGGTGTGACAGCCCGTCTACCTGCGAGTTCATAGTCCACGTTGACACGCACCTTCTCCGGCTTAGGGTCAGTCAGTAGTTGGAACCACCCCAACACTGCGTCCGAGCTGCACATTCGCGGCGGAGCAAGAGTCGAACTATGTCCTGGTTGTGTCTGTTTTTTTGGCGACACAGATGAACTTGGTCCCAGCAATTTCCCTCCCGACTTTCCTAGTTGCGAACCTTTTCGACGACTCGCACTCTCGTCATCACTTGCATCCGAGTAAGAATCGTCGCCCTGGTCTTCCTCTTGATCCCCAGGAGATAGCGTCCTTACGGTCAACGCGCTGTCAACACGAACCGCTGTTGTTCGACTACTACCCACTTCAATCTCAGGCCATGAAGCAAGGTCGGTGACAAGCACTTTCGTCCAGTCGGGGGGAGCCCCGCGCTGTTCGATCGCTCGGTTCGTAGTCCGCAGCAGCGTCACCGGCTCAATTACTGCAGACGGAGGGTTGGCGACAGCAAACAAGTTTGTCGACACGCTGAGAAGCAAATCGTGCTGGTGCGAGTCTGCTAGAGCAGCAATGGCGGCGACAATTCCCTCCTGAATCACTTTATTCACGTGTGGTTCGTCCCATTCAGCAGCACTAGCGGTGGCAGCGGCCGTAGCTGCTGCAGGGTCGACATGGTTGGGTTGCTGAGCTGGAGCAGGCGGCGGCGACTGTGTTGAAAGTGCCTGCAGTGCCAACGCGCACACGTGCCGCTGAAACGGTAACACAGCATTCGTGCCAAGCCTCAGAAGAACTTTAACTCCATCATTTTTGATAAGCTGGCGCTTGCTCCGACGCAATCGCGCCAAGTTATAAAGCGCCACCACGACGTGCTCACGTGTTTGGGGGCTGGTGGACTGCGATAGTGTCAAGACGATAGGCACCAACGCTGTCTGCGAGGTCAGCCTCTGGCTACGCACGTCTTCTGCCTTGTTCGTGCTCGCAGTCTTCACACCGTCACTTCCAGTGTCACTGTCAACTGAAGGAGGACCCGCTGCCGACGATGGTGGCGGAACTTCTAGGCGTGACAAATTGCGGATTGCCACCATGCAATGGAGCGCAAACATTTCACCACGCACACCTATGAGGCCCTTAAAGGGTGCTCGCGCATCACTGGCATTGGTCGCACACAGCAGTGCGAGTGCATCCAGAGCGCCATCACGCAGCATGCCGTCATGACACCGCGGGTGGATTGACAGACTGCTCAAAGACGTGACGATATTCATACAGGCCGCATTCTCTTCAGCTCGTGTTGTCGACCCATCCATTGCTCCTTTCGCGATTGCCACCAGCGCTCGAACAATTCCATCCTTTACGAGTCGTTCTTCGTACGATACTTCACCAGCATTAGCGTCGACGGATCCAATGTTGCGCTTGGCCAGAGAACAAATCATATCGGTAGCCACGCGCAGAGTTGGTGCTTCGGCAGCCATCGCAGGACTCGCGAGGAGCGCTGCTAAAGTCGGAAGCCCATTGCATGCGATGAACTTGCGCTGGTTCATTTCGAGAGAGAAGAGGTTGCGAAGTGCAAACACACAGGCGCAATTTGTCTTGACGCAGATTGAAGATGGCGTCGATGACCCACCTCCTGTAGGTGTCGACCCTGTCTTGGTCTTCCCACCTTTCATGGCATCATTGATAACACTCACAACACCCGAGGCGACGTCATTCGTCATCACTTGTACAGCGACAGAGGACGCTGTGAGGTTTGCAAGGGTATTCGCTGCATATTTCCGCACGTCCCTGCTCTCCGACTTGAGCTCAGCCACCAGGATTCCTAGCACGTTGCTCTCATCTTGAACAAGAATTTCTGCAACGCGGGAGTCTGTAGCACACGATAGGTTGTATAGCACATTGGCTACGTACAGCTTCATTTCTGGATCGCGCACTTTGGCCAGGTTCTTCAGAACACCCAATGCACCCTCTTGAAGCATCTGCAGCTCGACATGCTTGGTAGTACTCACAACCCCATCGATGCCCTTGTTCTCATCTACTGTGTCGATTGAGCCGCTACCGCTGAGAGTACAGGAAGCACTTGAGAGATTACTGAATATCCCGACCATAAGCCGCTTCATGGTCTTATTCAAATCGGCTTGGTACATCTTAGCTAGAATTCGCACGAGCTCCATCTCCAAGAGTTGAGCCGTTTTCTTGGGGTCCAGAGAAATATTGTACAATGCACGGAGAGCCAAGTCACGGATCGAATCACTTTCAAGCCGTGCGAGTTTCAGCAATGCGTAGAGTATGCCATCTCGCATGAGCTGGTCCCGTGCATCTTCATGCGTAAGCAAGTTGAACAAAGCCTTCGCGCAGATCCCCTTGGTCTGAGGGCTATTCACGCGAAGCAGCGTAATGACGATGAAGTCGTCCACAGTTGCATCGCGCCACACTCGAGGCAGAGGCTTTCCTTTTGCTGGCGTTGGCCGCTCAGCTGCCAAATTACACAATGCAATCGCTGCACAAACTTGCGCCTCGTGTATACCCGTACGCATGACCATGTTGAGAGCATGAGGGATGTCAGTATGCTCGGCCAGAAGCCTCGGACCTTGAGGCACTGCCAGAGCCACCTTAGCGATCGTCAGTGCAGTTCGTCGCGCCGTGCGCTGCTGCAGAGCTACTGTCGACTTGGACAATCGCGAGTTCTTGGAAGCCGACTGCGTGGCAAGAAGCAACAGGCACGCAAAAAATGCCGGCGCGTCCACCGGACCGGGTCCGAATCCTGCCGGCACGCAACTGCCACTACAGATCTCATGCAACTTGTAAACTATCTGAGACGCAGCGTACTGGGCCTTGATAATACTTCTGTCAGTGAGAGCATCGCGTGGTCGTTGGTCTGCTGCCGAGGCGATCAAAAAGTGTTGTATGGCATCGAGAACGCCGTCATCAAGGAGCGAAGGACGCCTGACAGTATGGGAGGCGAGGTGGGCAAGCGTAGCCAAACAGTCCAACCAGAGAGCATATATCGTAGCCGGTGCCTCGGCTGAACTCGGTTTTTGTAGGACCCGTACGAGTAGCCCCACAGCTCCCTCGTAGTACAGCAACTCGTGGTTCTCCGATCGCGATGACAAGTGGTGCAAGAAGCTAATACAGACTCCGCAGAGCTCAGCATTCGCCAAATTCCTCGATGCAAACGCCAACATGGTCGGGATGGCACCAACTTCATCGTTTGTCTCCTTCCCATCAAAACGCTTTTGAGTAGCCTCCGCCAATCGTGTTTTCATGCCCGGATCTTTCGCAAGACCCAGCATCGCGTACACACAGGCCTTCTGGATCTCCTTGCTGCTGTTGCTAGCACCAGGTGCAGCTGTCTCTTCGTTGCGGATGAGATCCAGGAAAGCAGGAACAACACCAGCGTCAACGAGTGCCTGGAAGTTGGCTGGATGCAGAAGTAAGTTGCTCAACGCCGTCACACAGTCCAGTTTGAGAAGTAACGCAGCAAACCGCTTGTCGTCTGTTGCACCTTCACTTTGATGCTGCGCTTCAGTAGTAATCGAGCCAGGCAAGTCGGGAGTATGCAACAAGCCTAGGAAAATGGCCACTGCTCCGTCCTGTACTAGCGTCGGGCGGCAGCGATCGTCCAAAGCCAGATTTGCGACTGCCACAACCACGAACTTCTCAGTTTCCGGGTCGATGCTTGCACGCTGGGTCGAAGGAGAAGCCGACATGCGACGACCTCCGCCATTGGGAGATGCACGATCATCATCATCACTATAATCATCGTCCTGGGCGTCGTAGCCATCCTTTTGGAGAATACTCAGTAGCTTCGGGATGAAGTTGGCATTGCGAATGCGGACTTGAAGTCTCGGGTTACAACAAAGCATCGCAATTGCGTTGACACAATTCTTCCGAACCGTGCAAAGGAGAGAGGTTATCACTGCCTCCCCTTCAGCGCTATCCGTGTCAGTCTTGACTGCCTGCTGCATCCGTCGAAGCTCTGCCCCAACGTTAGTAAGGATATCCGACAAAATGTTCAGCGCGCTGTTCTTCGTCAGTGCATCCTGGTTAGTCTTCACTGCTGCCAAGTTGCAAAGTGTGCACGTGATCGTTTCCAAGAGCGTGAGCTGCAATGGCGGTCTAATTGCCACCGCAGTCAGCACTTCCAAAGCAGCAACCGCTCCTTCATCCACAATTACTCCGCGTGTTGTAGGGAGTATGGAGAGGTTCAATACTGCTTGAGCGCATATTTTCCGCGTTGACGTGTCCCCGTGTCTAGCCAAAACGACGATGGTGCTCAACAGAGCGTCGCAGGTGACGGCACGCGGTACATCGGACAGGTTGACGAGAGCTAAGACACAGAGCAGCTTCACGTCATTCGGTGTAGCTACACACGACGTCATGGTCGTGGGTACCGTAGCCATGATCTGTGAGAGCGCAGTCACAACCCCTTCATGCACCATGGCGAAGTGGTGAGCCTCGTCGATCGTGAAGCGAAGCAGTGCACGTGCACACAGAGCCTTGACAGTTGGGTGGGGAGTGTGAACGAGATCCAGGAGTGCCGCAATGACGTTCTCGTCGATCATTTTCGCGTACAAATCTCTCGTGGCCTGGGAAGGTGCCATCGCCAAAGAAGATGAAGATGACTGAGTCTGTGTCTTCTTCACTGGTGTAAGCAACGGCGATATCGGGACAGGAATGTAATGAGTGAGGTTCAGGATCGCCGCGGCAGCGTACAAACGGATCGCGGAATCGTCCTGCTTGAGTAAATTTGAAAGCGTCACGAGCGCTCCCTCACGTAGCAGCTGAGCCTCGTAGCCCTTGTGGCACGAAATGCTGTACAACCCCTCGACAGACTTGAGCTTCATGTCTTTCGTAAGAAGTGTCGTGTTCACAGCTCCAGTGAGTATGGGGGACAACGTCACCGCTGGCATCTGATTGAGTTCTCTCTCAGCCTCTTTATCACTTGGTGCCGCGACTCCAGCGCTTTTATGCTTGCCACTCGCGTCTGACCCCAGCAGAAGACGGTTCAGCGGGGTAGGCGCAGATGCCGACGTCGTTAGAAGGTCTTGGCACGGGTTGTGACTTTCAGACTGGAAACGCGCCTTGTCGATTCTTGATAAATAGATGAGCCCCTCGTCATAGTCACCGCGTTGGTAGAACAAATCTCCACCGAAGTTTTTCTTCTTCGCAACAGCCACGGCTTGCTCCCGGTCATTATCACCGTCGTTCTGGTCGCCTTCTCCACCCATGTTCGCGTTACCACCTCCAAAAAAGGTCGTGAGGTCTCGAAGTTTCCCGGGACCCCCATCATCGGCCCCGCCCAATGTTTTGCTACGATACTTGTCCTGTGCTTCTTGTCGGCGCTTCTTGTTCGCTGCCTCGCTTTTGATATGCTGCAGCAGGGCACGAACAAGGTCGTCTTTGTCCGGATGATCACGCCAAAAACCGCGCTGTCGGTGGAGTTTCCAGTGCTTGACGAGCTCTTTCAGCTCCTCGAGACGAATGGGCGAGTTGTGTGGGTCTCGGTTGCGCGGAAAGAGGTTGTACTTGATGAGGTACACCCTGAGTCCGTCGATCTCCTGGTCACGTCGCAGCGCTGCCAGCCGCTGCTCCATATTCACAGCACATTTTGGGGGGTTGATTGTCATGACGCTAACGCGGCCAAGCTCGAAGTGCTGGCCGCGCTCTTGGTGAACGATGAACGAGGCCTATTTCTGCCGTGACCGATAAGCACTGGCCGTTGCAGCTTCTTGGCGACAAAATTGGCTATCACATCACAAACGAAAGAATCAGAAGATATTCATTCGTTCTTTTAGTGGGCCTGGGACTCGAGACATCGCACGTACCGGTCGCAAAGCACATTCCATTTACACAAGCGCCAGTTGCGAGAACCCCATGCAGGGGAGTCAATTGTTCATGTTGCCTTGCATTTAGAGGCTAATTACAACTCCCAGTTCGCTCAAGCTTGCTGCTGCTGTTTTTTCTTGCGAGGCTTGGGCGATGGCGTCAAGTCCACGACGTAGAAGAGCTTCTCAGACATGTGGTACGACCGTTTGTCGCCGTCATCGTACGCTACAAAGTGCTCGTACGTGTCCTCATTGAACTGCTGCACGGTACCTTCGTACCACTTGTCCTTGGCCCATTTCACGCGCACGCGCTTGCCGACAAGGCGTTGCGGGTTGTCGTCACTGTCGTAGAAGGTCTCAACAGCAGCCTCGGGGTCCAAGATGCTTCGAATCCGCGGCAGCAATTTCGCGATGGAGCGGTCGATCGCCTTGATGAGTCCCGAGCTCGTGACGCTCACATTCACCCACGATGAGGTGCTGTTAGGCTTCACCAGGACGGTCTTGCGCTGCTGCAAATACCCCTCTGTCCCGCGATGCGCCACAAGCCACTTCTCCATCCACCCACAGCTCTGGCGATTTTCTCGTAGCCATTGAGCCACGCCACTGTGACGCTTGGCAAGCCTCGCAAGCATGTCGAGAGATGTCTCTGTGGCCTTATAGTACCGCTGCTGCGAAGCCATTACAGCAGCTAGCTTCGTTAGACTGTCTGTAAGCCGCTCCGCAGCTAGCGAATCTCGAATCTTCAGCAGCGAGTTCAGCGTTCGGAAGTACGGCTTTACATCATGATGATCTTCTGCCTCAATTCCATGCATGATATTTTCCAAGAAGGCTGCAGTGACGCGCCGACTTTCCCAGCACAAGTGACTTACAATTTGCTCTAATGGCTTCGTCTCCTTGGTGTAGTGGTTTGCGCGCTGCGTGAGCAAGGTGATAAAGCGCTCGCTAAGCAGCACGTCGTGATCCGCCGGCGTGAGATCTACGTGGTCATGGGCCATGTTGGACGGGAGAATTAACGGGTTCTCGTCGTCTGCCTTGACATCCATTGCAGGGGGTAAACTGCAGCGAATAAGTACCGACAATAGCTTCAGTATCGTGACGCTGAGGTCAATGCGCTTCAGAATCTGCTTCGGCTTGTGCTTCTTCAACTGTAACTGAAGCAGCGGCTGCGTGCTTCCGAGGCCAGTGAGTAGTGCTACAATCGCACCAACAACACTGTTCACCACGAGGAAAGATCCTTCGTTGCGTCCCGTCTGTACAAAGTCATACATCGTGAGGAAGTACTGGCGATGATGCTGGACAGGAACCGAAAGCAACGCTGGCATCAGCTGGATCAGGAAGAACATAAACTCGAAAGATGCAGGCAATTGCTTCTTCCCGTCACCAGTGGAGTGTTGCGCGTCCTCTTCTGCCTCCTCCTCGAATGCCGTGTTTGATGTAGTCACGATCGCCTCCGACAGTACGTTTGCCATCAACTCGCGAACCTCACGGTGTTCGTTAAAAACGAGCAGTTCGAGAAGCAGTGACTCGTTCGCCTCCATGGTCGATAGAAACCAGCGGCAGCCACCAATGTCGGAATGGTAGAGGGATTGAAGAATGAGGCGCCATTCTAAGACCTTGCTCACGTCACCACCCTGCCAAAGAGTGCCAAATACAAACTTAGTTGCCACTTGCAAGGCTTCAAACTGCACTTCCACGGGCTCGAAGCGTGGCATAACGGCCATATTCTTGGCATGTTCTAGCCCCACCAGACAAGACCTGAGGAGATTGTACGTGAACTTTAGGCACCGCGTATCGTACAGGTATCTTTTCCGCCAGAACAAGCGGTTCTCCATCGCAATGAGTTTACGAATTGGCTCAGGCGCAATTACCTGTGCCATATTCCGTAAATGTGCTAGCCGGACCGCAGCTCGCTTCTTAAGTCTTGAGCAAAATGCCGCCACAAGCACTGCGCTAGAGAATTTGACGCAGGGAGCGTCTTCGTCGGTGACAATATGCACCTCGGGCGATACTCGAGCGTAAAATAGCATAAAGCTGCTACGGTTCTTCATTTTGGTCGGCAGTGGAGAGCCTTCCTCTGGCGATGATCCACTAGCTGAGCCATGTCGGGCACGCGCCATATCCTCACCACCAAAACATTCCTCTGGAATGTGATCAGGATCAAACGGGGTAACCAGAGTATCATTAAACTCGTACCACTGGTTCTTGTCACGCGACACTTGCTGGTCTCGCAAAAACGAGTAATAGTGACCTGAATTGGCTGTACCGAGATGAACCACAGTTCCCACCAGCTCATACTGCGAGTACTCACGGGCTGTCGTTCTGCCATCATCTGCATTTTCAGATGATGTGCTCAAACGAACGTCGTGGCTGGTGGTATCATCGTCCGCCGATGATGCCGATCTTTTTCTCTTCTCTTGCTGCCCTTCCTTGGTGTACGGATACATGTCCAGCTCGGTGGGAAATTCAAAGCGATCATGGAGCTTAATTTGCTGCATTTTTTCGAAGTCGAACTCAAAGCGTTTCAGGTGAATAATCAGATACGCTGGTAGTTTCGAAATCGAGATACGCTTGTGCGTTTCCAATGTCACTTTTTCTTCTTCTTCCCCATCATTTGCGGTGCTCTCTTCACTTTTCGAATCACTTCCCTTTTCCCAAGTGTAGCTTACCTTTTCACCTTCCACCCATCCGTCCAATGACTCTTTCAGGTTCTTTCGGTCACGGACGGGGACGGATATGAAGTGAAACGGCTCAAAGCGCTCACTGTAGCGATCGCCTTCTGCAACTAATTCGTTGCTAAACTCACCACCGAAAAACGTGTTCAGGATATTCTCATCACTGGTATAGTGATCGCCACCTCCGGCAGTGATGCCATTCATTTCCGACTCGATTTGTTGAAAGAAAGATGTCAAGAATTCGCTGGCATCTTGCTGAACATTCACATCCACAGTTTCACCGTCCCATGTCTTCATTGCGCGGGTGAATGGGCGAGGGTTATAGTACGGCTTCGCGCTACCCTCCAAATGAGCAAATAACGACTGAAGCTCGTACGTTAGGCTCTTCACCTCGGATTTCTCGCTGCCACCCCCGCTAGATTGAAGGCGCAGAACCTGTCGACGGAACCGTGGCATCATAAAGAAGCTCTGGATCGTCGAGTTCAAGTAGCAAGTGCATCCAAGGTTTTTTAGACCCACGTATTTTCCCCGTTGGAGCAGCTGATCTTTCGCCGATTTTGATCCCTTTCGCTTGGACGTCGAGATCGCTGTAGTTGTAGCAGCGGGCTCTGGAGGACGCTCCAACGTGTGCTGATTTGCCATTTGCGTCAGCAAAAAGCGAAGTCCATCGGTGTTATCAATCGAAAGCTCCGCAAGGAGATCAAATGCGACCCCTCTGCAAGAGTCACTACGACACTTGGGTTGTCGTAGATAGTATTGTGACGAAGAAGATGCCTGGGCATCCATAGCCCCGTTTTCACTCCCTCCGCTTTGAATCTCTCCGTTTGTTTGCTTGTCTGGCGTGGCGAATAGGCATTCGTGAAAAAGCTCGTTTATGATCCCTTCTTGTTCATGTAGAGTTGGCGCTATAACCTCGCGCAAACTGCGTCCGTCACACGGGGCATCAAGAAGACCGTCCGCTAGTACGGCCGGAATCCGCTTGATGATAGCAAGTAGTGTAGACAGTTGCCCTTCGAGTAGCGCATCTGGAGCGGGTAGAAGGCCATGTTTGGATGCTGCAGGCCCAGATTGTGCCCATCGCCTGCTTCCTTCTACAATATTTTTCCGTGACTTAGGACCAACAGCACCGATCGCATCATCCTTAATCTCGAAGGCCTTGGTCCGACGGCACAGGATTTGGCAAGACGGAAGTATCGCGAACTTGGTCAGATCATCCGCACTGGTGACGAGCAGAGTGAACACATTATAGTACTCTTCATCACTCACTGGGCCTGAGTACTCACCCAATAAGCGTAGGAAATAGTTGCAGCACGCCACACGGTCTTCCTGGAGCTTGTTTCTAGAGGTGGACAAAGCAGCGATTGCGTTTGCAGCCTCCAACCGGACGGGCTTAAAGTGGCTCCCCACCAGACAACGCAAGACGATTTCACCATGCCCCGTATAACTCTCCAAAAGCTCGAGTGCACCTTGATTTGCTACTAGTGTACATGTAGCAATGCAAGATAACAGTCGAGTCATTAGATAGGCGTCGCTTGGGATATCATCGATGTTATCAGGATCCTCGACTTGTGGGCGCGCGTACACCGTCAGAGAAAGTGGCTGCGTTGAATGTAATTCATCCCTCTCAGTCAGTACAGACTGCAACTGCAATGGTTCATCAATCAGCGCTGGCGATGAAGCATTTTCATATGCTTTGTCGATAGATTGGAGACTGTTCAGCGTTTCTAGAAGCTGATGAATCAATTGTTGAGGATTTCCTTCTATGGTATCTTCATTCTCCTCCGCCAGTTTGGACCCGACTAGCACGAAATGGCGAAGCAGTTTCAGAAGCTTGGACAGACACATCACAGAAAGTGTTCCCTGGGCAAGTAATTGACGAGGGCTTGACGATAGAGCAAACTTTTCAAGCTGCTTTCGGCCACCAAGTTCAAGAAAAGATGCACTCCATGTATTCACGGTGCCGATCAAGCCGTCAACCCCAGCCACACCATTTGCATTACCTGGGTGCGCTCCTTCAGCTTCGTCATCATCGTCATCATCATTGCGTCCGTCACCACAAAGCGCGAATTTCTCCACCAGCTCAAGTTGATACAATAATTTTGGAGGACACTTCGCATCTAGCAGTACGTTCCACTCAAACGACTTAGGAGCCTTCCGGATGGACCCATCAATAGCTAGCACACCATTTAGGGTACGCGTCTGTTTTTCCATCTCCTCATCTGTTGTGAGCAACTTCAGCACCTTCCAGGCTTCATCGGCTATTCCATCGTTGTAGGATAGCAAGTTAAATAGTAGCGCTATCCATGTGTCATTGTGTGAAACCTCCGTCTTGATCGCATGCCAGTCACTTTCAGAGCTGCTGTTGTTACCTGTACCCCCTCCACCAGCAGCGGCGGCAGCAACTCCAGCTGCTCCATGAAAGTCGAGAACACTACGATTGGTATGACCACTAGTGTCACTTTCTACTTTCGACAACAGAATCGCCTCCACGTAGCTGGCTTGTCTGGAACCCCTGCGAGAAGGAGCTGGGGCTGTTTGAGTCAATGACAATCGTCCTGAAGACGAACGTGAAGCTGAAACAGACGAGCTGAAAACGCGCGCCTTCTCGAGCGTAAATTTCCCGTGTCCCTGAGCTGTCAGTTTAGTTTTAGCTGAATTCACAATGCGAACTCGATCCGCTGGGTGACCGGTGTCCTTGGCGATTCGATCACGCAGTTCAGACACCAGCGACGTTCGCCTCAAATGATATCGGAAGGGTGCAGCAACTCGACCACCTTGCGTTCGAACATAAACCGTGAGCTCTTCAGGGCCATCAAATGTTCCTCCTGCACCAGCGTTTTCGTGCGCTTGCACGACTGATTGGTGGAGGAAAGTGCTCAATAACACTAACAGTCGAAAAACCTCTCGCGTTTTGGACGCATCAATCGTGGTTTTTGCCATTTCCTTTAACCGCCATAGACATCTTTCGACAAAGTCAGCCCAGACTTCGCGTCGCACGAGCTTAGACCCGACGTGAAGATGCAGATATATCAGATAATTGGTCGCTTGCTGACTCACAACGTCATTCTCGGCACGCAAAGCCACATCATATAACGTCTCGATCCCTCGCAGATCCATCGCTTCTACGACGAAAAGATCAGCTTCCTCCTTGGTACCCGATACACTTCCGCGTGAAGGAGTACTCCCAACGACAGCAGTAGAGGAAATACGCCTACTGCTTGTGTTAACAAACCGAAAAAGCCGCTCCAGGGCCCAAAATGATTCCTTGCTCATCGTCTGCATGTCCAATCGTATCTGAGTAGCGCTTCCATTTTGACCACCAGAGCTTTGCGACCCAATTAAGGATTGAAAAATTTCACCCACCACAGCTTCAGAAAACCCAGTGTGTCCAGAATACGCTCGATGAACAAAGTTGTTAGGATCCGGAATCACCGCGGTAAACCAAGAAAAAAACACCTCGCGTTCTTCCATTGTGCTATCTGAGCCGTTGAAGCAGCCCCACAATTCGCGTACAGCATCGAACGGCAACTTTAGGTCGGACTTGGTGACAACATACCGGAGGAACGACAGCCGCTTTTGAATGGCAGCAAGATGCGAAGTTTGCGCCCGGCACTTGGAATCAGCGTGGGCAACGTGGTTCTTGATTGCTTCAACAACAACCGACACAATATTATGCGCATTGTTCAACTCTTTCAGGAGCTCGCTGGATGTCGTAGGAGGCGAATTCGCCCTGGTCAATGCTAGTGTCGAAGCCGCCAGCGACGACGAACTCCCGCCGTAGCCATCAACAATGCGCTGAATTAAACTCATCGATGTCTCCACCAGTGTTCCAGACTTGATGTTCTCAGCACATTTCCGCAGGTAGTCGCTTAGTAGCTGTTGCTGTTCTTTTCCTGACGTGGAAGACGATGATCCGGCGGAAATCCATAGCTTTTGCACGTGATTCAACGAGTCAGCTAAAGCTGCTTCCACTTCAGCTCGCATTGCTCCACGAAGCGTTGAGCTGCTGTTCACCTCACTCTCATCAGCTTGTAGGATTGCATTCCAGTACAATGTACAGCACAAGTTTACTACTTTGCTCAGCACCTCGACATCTTTTTGAGCACTTGCGCTCAGTTTGTTTCTTGACCCAGAGGCAGCACTTACAAGCGACGTTAGTGACATCTTAAATCCACCTGTTTCAGCATCAACTACAAGCTTCGATGCGATCATGATGACACGCTTGATAAAATTTACGACCAGCTCGTCATAATCGCCCACAGGAACTTGTGTCAGGAGCATCACGACAACATCCATCAGATCGGCTGAAAGTACCCCGCAAAGCGATATCAAAATGTCGAAGACTGTTTTTCTGCCCGATCGCAGCTGACTTAACGCTGTTTTCCACATCAACACAATGTGCTTCTCCGTCAAGAGACCGTGTGACGCTACGAACCCGAATATTTTTTTGGAGCGCTTGAGGATTTCAAGGTGGGTTCCTTCTTGAAGGGAGTACTTGGCACAGCTCTCGCGGTCACCTAGTACGACCTCCAGGATGTCTGACGCAGTTAACCACTCCACAATATATTTTGTGCGCAACCATTTTGTTACGGGCTGCTCGCCCGCAGTTGCGTCCGGGGTAGTACTCGAGGTACTTAGTGACGTCGTTGTACTGACAGGCTGCGAACTACGCCGCAACGTCAAGCTTGCCTTTTTCTGAAGAGCATCTTTTCGCTGAGCCATCGAAATCAAATCGTTGATGCGAGATATACCCAATAGGCGTTGGGACAAATACGGGCAACATATAAACTTTTTCGAGAGATCCAAATGGAAAATCTCAATCGCCTCGGCAAATTCCACATCACACAATGAAGCTGCGCCATCGGTGGCGGTCGATTCATCAATATCCGACTCAGCACTGCGGCCTCCAAGCAATAGCCCATCGCGGCAAAGGGTATCCAGGACACCCACGATCTGATCAATCAACCCATCGTCGTCCTTCAGCTCCTCCCCACTCATACGTCGAAGTCGTGAAAACGTAGCATTCAGAAACTCCCGAAAGAAATCCTCCGTCTGAATTTCTGTTGTAGAACGACGACGGCTCGAAGCCGAGCTCCTACGTCGTTTTTGCTGGGTTAGACACGGTTTCGCTTCATTCAGCAAAGTGCAATAGAGCAACACCTCCGTCAACTCGATCTCTGTCTCCGCAAGACGCTGAAAGACCAGTCGGAAGCCTCCTGCTTGCACGAAAAGGTCAACGTTGTCAATGTAGTAAAATGAGCGGCACGGATGGCGAGTTGGAATCGCAGCTAGTGCATCCGGGCTCACCAAGTACGACGTATACACCAGACGCTGATACTTTGCAGCCGTGTAGCTTCCCGGGTACTTGATGTAGAAGAACATGCACGAGTCGTGACCGTTGAGGATCATTCGCAGCAGCGACAACATGTAGACCATCACATCGCCCGCGTCGTTCCCAAGCATGCACGCCACGACGTTCTTGAGCACATGTTGGTGAAATGCGTTCATCTCTTCGGCGAGATCGCTCGACAGGAACGTACACAGCAGCGACTTCTCGATAAACGGGATGAGGTATCGCGGTAAGTACGCCTTCTGCTTCTCTCGGTCGTAGAAGTACTTGTCGAACTGCTCGCGAGCCTGCTGCAGGTCCTTCATGTTGGCATTCCACATACCCCCCTGCTTGCGCGGGAAGGGATACGCCGGCGACATGTACACGTTCGTGTGCGTGCCCAGCTTGGCCACTCGATTGCGGCACGTCGAGCGCGACAAGAACTCGTCGCGCCCCTTCCTCCACGTCGGGATGTGCACGCGGATCTCGGAGGCCGAGTGCTGCAAGATCTGCGCCACGCTCCACTTGTTGGACGACAGGTCCTTGACGTCGATCCAGTTGCCCGCCCTCTGGTTCAGGATGGACCACTTGGAGCCCGTAAAGTCCTCGCTCCCGAGCCTCCGAAAGCACAAGTACGTCCGCAGCTCCTCTGTCAACAGCAACACGTACCACGTTAGTACTACTGGATCAACTACTATACTACCACTAGTACTACTACCACCACTACTACTACTGTATGCTTACTGCCAGCGTCGTCGATGCTCAGCAGCGGCTCGTCGAGCCACTCGAAGCCCTCGGGGACGTCCTTGAGGTCGCGCACCACGCGGATCTCCTTGAGCGGCATGAGCTGCTTGGTCCGGGTCGAGGGCGACGTCGGCGGCTGGAAGGGCGTGGCCTGGTACCAGAGGAAGCGGCCCTTCTGGCGGTCCACCGACTTGTCCAGCTTGGTCCACGTCGCGTCCTGATGCTGCTCCTGGTCCTCCCCGATGCGCAGCTGCGTGATGGCCAGCG
>JAHQIV010000275.1:0-25454 GCA_030463285.1 Phytophthora europaea | reverse complement strand
GCAAGCGACAGTTTTTCGGGATAACCATTTTATGGTGCCAACCGCTGCACAGGTAAAATTTGGGTTAACCCTTTTTGATGAATATTGGTTGATAGGTGGCCGACCACTTTCTACGGTCAATATTGGATCAAAATGTATCACCAGCAAGATGCTCTTTGAGATTGTCGGTGTTGAACCAAGGATTTAGTTTTATCGGTTGTTGTGTGTTTGAAGACCACCGTATTATCGTGTCCCGTGCTCTCGTCAGTCGCTATCTTTTTCGCTAATTTGCGACGTGGAA
This sequence comes from Phytophthora europaea, assembly GCA_030463285.1. Classification (NCBI taxonomy): domain Eukaryota; phylum Oomycota; class Peronosporomycetes; order Peronosporales; family Peronosporaceae; genus Phytophthora; species Phytophthora europaea. The sequence continues at coordinate 25,174 of JAHQIV010000275.1, read as the reverse complement.
TCACAAGCTCATTGTCGTTTTTCTCCATTGTCGGCCTTTTTGTGCCGAAGTGACCATATTTGCCAAGGTTCACTCACTCCACTACGCCTTCTCTACCAACCACCATGAGCCCCGATTACATCTTCGACGAGTCGAAATCCAACTCGTTCGAGCTCGACGGATCTTATCTAAGCAACGCGACTTTAGATGAAACGGTCATCCTTCTGACCCCACTAGCAAACCCGGAACTCGACGAAGAGATGGTCATCAAGTCGAAGCGCCAACCATTCATTCGTTTCGATCGCAAAATTGCTTTTTGGTCTTATTTTCCTCTACCCGCGCCTCTCACGAGGTTTTCTTCGCCGTCCTCTTATTCATCGCTTGATTCACCTGTTTCCGAGGGGAATCATGCGGAAGCCGACGTATACCGATACTACGGGGGGCTCCTTTTACACTGTCATCGGTGCACCAAGGACGGAGAAACCGCTGTTAGGAGGGGCTGCGGCCCGGATATCCGTTAATGTAGTCCATATGTTTTTGTTTGCTTCGGATAGTGCCTCCAAAGCTAACGTAGTTCCCAAGTCATCGCAGATACCAATGCGGGCATCATTGCGTCATGTGTGACGTGTGCGCGCCACTCCGAGTACATTCAAGTGGAGATTCTGGCGATCTCCACGGTGATTGTGGGGATCTTTGCGGCGGTGCTCAGGCTCGCCACCACCCTGAATGCGGTGCTCTGGATGGGGTGGGCTATTGGTGGCCACAAGTTTGCCTTGACAGGCGCGTGTTTCGTCTGGAAGATGACGAACGCCGAGCCTCAGAAGCGTCTGCATATTGAATTCAGAAGTTCTGGTTTGGTGATCTAGGATTTCCTTCTTTTCAAGGGAACTGCTGTCCCTCGCGGACCCCCCCCCCCAGTTTATACTACTGTATAAGTGAAGTCGAAGCACGGTAGCGTCTGCGATGAATTGTTTTCTGTTTAATTGGGGATATCGCAACAATGCGTTACATCGGCGTGTCGCTGCATAATTGAATACATTGCAAACCTGATACAGCAAACGCAATCACTTTCGGGACCGTGGTTTGACTACATCATGGGATTTGCAATACCTTTTTACAGCTTAGAGATACAACTCTGCAGCACGGATGATAATATCTTCTACCTCTATATCCTGCCCGTAGCTAGTTTCTTCCTTGCCCCTCTCACTACTCGATTGAAAACGATGCCAGGGTGACGGAAACAGTTCTCAATTGTAGCCTTGCTCTGCAGCTCCTGCCAGATTGCTTTACTCCAGCTCATAGCCTGGAGCTGGTCGACCTTGTAGACGTCGCCCTTCTTAATATCCTGTGCGCGCTTGATCTTCTCGTACACCCATCGAAGTTGCTTTCTACGATGTGCACACTTGAACTCGGCAATAGTTCCTGCATCCATAGGCTGCAAGAAAACAGTCGTGTTTGGTGACAGAAACTCTAGGCGAACGTTAGTACATACGATATCACCAATACTATGCGAGGAAACATACTCGACTAGCAACAACATGTGCCGTCCGGACGCGCGCATGTCGCGATCCAGGTTGAGCAACTATTCAAGGAAACCTTGACCCGTCATCTACGCTTTCTTGTTGGACTTGTACTTGAAACCGAGCTGAGAAGCCGCGCGCTTCTTGAAACAGTAAGGCTGTTTGGCGCGGCCCAAAAAGAGTGGATGTAGTGCGTCGAAGCCGTCGGCATTAGCGGTGAGCGCGACAGTGATTCGTGCCTTCGTCTGCTTCACGCCGTGGGCGCCTCTCCCACAGATGGACCGGACCGGCGACATAGCGTAGCAAAGGCCCGTTTCGTACATATTGTATACATCTTGAGGAGGGTATTGATCCGTTAGGTTCTGTAGCCGCTGCCTACCTAGATAAACAGCAGCCTTGTCAGCGGACACAGCTTCTCCAGGACGCTTGTGTTAGCGTAGGCCATGACGGCGCTCAAACCCAGTGAGCCGTCCGTCAGAGAAGCTCAACTCCCATGCGTCGCAGAGCTCCTTCTGCAGGTTCTGTGCCTTCATCTTGATCAACTCTCGCGAGAGGCACACGTTCAGGGCCTCGACGTACTGGACCCACGCCCACATCTTCTCAAGTGCCATTGATGTCACCTCCAGCGGCTTGCACCACACTTGCCGTCGCCGTACGCCTCGCTCGTGATGGTGGGCGCCTTCCGCAAAATGTCGTCTGGGCGGGCGCTCGCTTGAGCTTGAAGGCCAGCTATGCTCACGCGGCAAGATCGTGCTTGATCATCGTCGAGCCCTCGGCTATCTTCTGGAAGAGGTCCCGCTTATGATGGAACCCCATCCAGGCCCCCATGACGCGCTGTGGGTGGATCACGACTCCGATTCAGTTGTGTGAAGTTGGGGCGTGGGGCGCGGCAACATTCGGCGTGGCATGGTTCAAGCAATGACTGGCGTGTGGCGTAGGTGCACTGCTGCTTCTGCTCCACGCGCTTCACTGGTGAGCGTGGCGACCCGCCCAAACTAGAATCCTCCCTAAAACGATTATATCATACCGAGGGGGATACGGATTGTGAGTAGTACCGGAAGCGAGAGTGGTTACTGTACCTCTGGAAATGTGGGTTGGATGGACGCCTTGGTGGCCTCGCGCTTTTCGTCTAGACCCGTTCAGGTAGTCATTCGACCCCTCCAGTAACCGTCGCTGGTCGGTCCACTCTAGGAGACACGTCAGCTGCCGAAGAGGTGAAAACTCGTCAATCCTAACAGTTGGTCAGGGGTATGATGGGCAAATAGGTCACGCATATGAATGTTAGACCACCTGACCTAAATTAACTCACGTGCACTTGCACTTGAGATGAAGGGCAACAGACGGTATCCGTTTCAAAACCAACCTACTTGCTATTTTGAAACTAACCCCAGCAGCCACTTCAGCCACCATAAACTAAATTTCCTCAGGACACACCAGCTCCCTAAGGTGCTTCAGCAGTGTGTCACACGCAATGGCTCGGCGAAAGGCAAACGCGGCTGCTCCGCTGTAACCCAACCCGGGCTCTCGTCGCTCTAGTCGCCAAGGATGTCCTCGCTTTTCTCCCATGTCGCAGCGGAATAGTCGTTCTCAGTGTCCCAATGAACCTGAACCCGATGTTCATGTATTGTCCGACAGCTCTACGATGGAGTCCGACTTGCGTGTGATTCACGAGACGCCGCTAAGGCGTATGCATGCTGCTACTAGTCCAGCTGGCATACTTCATCGACATTGCTGTCTTACCCGGCTACCGTGTCAGCGCCACTGCTTGAGCACCGGTGGTGCCGACCTTTCTAGCCCCCGGTGAGCCCAACCTCCTCGTACCAGAATCGGCTGATGGCGACCCGGTGTGTTTGGAATATACGGATGCTACTGCAGCTGCAACGGGTCGTACGGATGCGACAGCGGCGCAGTCTCGATCCGCGTCAACGAGACGCGATGGAAACAGGGAGGTTTACTGCCATGGTTACGCGTATACCAGATCGAGCATAACGGATGTCAAGATTTCTTATCGCTGTAGCTCGTACCGACAGAAGTGCAAAGAGCGTTTCGCATATGTGGCCGACAGCGCGTCTTTCGACTTCAGTGAACTCGTACCTCATACCTGTCGGTCTAATTCAGCTCTACAATGTGGAGTGGCACTATAAGGTGGAGTCGCACTAACCGAGTCAACTCGCCGCGCAGTTGTGAGCAAGGCGATACTGGAGCCCATTGAGCAGCTCACTGTTGAAATGAACATGACTCAACGTGATATCTGGCTCCAAATCGTGGAGAAGTACTACATGCAGCCCGGGTCTCCAATTCGCGGGGTATCGAAGAACGCTGTTTAAAATCGGGTGAAATATGCACGAGGAAAATAATCCGGTGGCAATCGCAATCGGACCATTGAGCTCCCTCCAATGTCGAAAGTGAGAGGATCAATGCAAGTTTTTTTTCCAGTACTTGTGGTACGATGACATTAAGGCACAAAAATATACTGTTGACCGCGTCCTGGGATGGCCACATCCTGAGCTACGCAACTTGTTGCGCTTTGAAAACCTTTCGTGGATTGCTGATGGCACGTTCCGCTGTGCTCCAAACGGATACAAACAGTGCGTCACAATAATGATTCCCGATCCTTCAACCGGGTTGTACATCCCTGCTTTTTTCACGTTAGCTCTCTCGATGCAGAAGGAGTCGTATATCAGGCTCTTGTAGTGTGTGCAGGATCAAGTCGGTCAGAAGTTGACACCTAAGAAAGTCGTTTGTGACTTTGAGAGCGCTCTCATCGGCGCAATACGAGAATTCTTCCCCGACATCACCATAATTGGCTGCTTGTTTCACTTCTAGCAGGCGTACCGACGAAAGATCAATGAGTAGAAGATACCAAGATACGAAGCCAAGCTGGCAATGGCCCCCATTGCCTTTGACATCCTGACTGTAATCGACCCCAGTACGATTGAAGTCCAACGAATCGCTTGCGTCAAGGCCAAGATAAAAAAAAAACTTGTGCTGCAAAGAATGTCACGTAGGAAGTGGCGCAAATATTGGGACTATTTTCAAAGAACTTGGTTAGACATGTTTCCTCCCACGTATTGGAACGTGTATGGCATGCGCCGCGACATTGTTAGTATACCGAACAACCCTCTGGAGCGGTTCCATCGTCATATCAACGGGAGGATCAAGGCCCCACATCCTGCCATGAACCGCTTCGTCGACACTCTTGAAGGCATCGCTCGTGAGTACGTGCTCCAGCTAACCGCTCTCCAATCCGGGCTAGCAATGTGACGGGGGTAGCTAGGAGGAAGCGTAACACGCTAACCGTCGCAGACGCCTGGCGTCCCTGCGTATTAATATGCAAAGGCCTTGCCTTTCCTGTACCGGGTATCGAACGACTCGCACACTACTGTCACCGATTTTGGCGGGTGGACTGTCAATTCATGTGGAATTGTAACCATAAAAGGGCGACCTACCTTTTTTTAATGCTTATTATGCCTATAATTGTGAGCACTGCCCCTAACACCCGCGATCGGCTTTTGCAAGCTAACCGACGGTGATACGGCGGGATAAACACAGAATGGCGGGCAGCGAACTGCCATTCGCCCTGTTTCCCTCTAACTCGGGCTGGATTAGCTAATTCCGCTTCAATACATTCTGACCATCGCCACCTTAATTTGGCCACGTTCGGACAACCTTGAATTAACAATGGAATTAGTTAACCCAATGCATAATTAGGACCGAGATGGGATTAGAATTGTGCCAGAATAATCATGGCAGAATTAGTGAAATGCATAATAAACTGACTGTATTAATAACACTCATAATGTTTATATCTACTGCAGTCTATCTGTATACTGAATCCCTGTCTAAATGGCGATCTTCCTGTGCGGTTGGCTCAGGTGAACCCGTGTCCTTTAAGCACGGCTGACTCCCAACTAGGCATATTATCTATGGGAGGTCTATGAAGAATATTCCATCGGAGAGGGTTTAGTGTAGGCCTCACGATATGGAGTGGTCCACAATAGGGAGTGACCGTCAGCCAAAGCTGCCATTCCCCGTTTCCTTGAATAGGTACACAGCCAGTATTGGCCCCATTACACCCTCCCACCCCAAAGAGCGGAAAATCGACCTCGGCCTCATTCCTGCATCCGCGCTCCAACGAGCAAGCCGTATTTGGAGCTCGTGCTCGTATCCAGGGCGCTTTCGAGCGCGGCGCCCAAGGTGCCAGTCGTTTACGACTCGCCGTACACGTACACGGTCGCGGACCCCGCGGGGTTCCGTTCACGTTTGGCAGCATCATGGCGACAACAAGTGGCTAAAAAACAAGAACTACACCTACAAATCGGTAAACCACGACAAGTCCTTCGTCGACCCCAAGACAGTGGCGCACACGAATCGGATCGAAGGGACGTGAGAGGTGAGCGTGAAGTGGTACATCAAAGCCATACGTAGGAGCGGCTGGACCAGTACCTGGAGATGAACCTATAGAAGCCCGGGTACTTCAAAGACACCGTCCCGAAGTGCAAGTACTTGGACGGCCTGGTGCAGGGCACCCGCAAGCACTACCCCGTTTAGGTGTAGTGTAAATTACATATGTATAATTTGTGTCTGACTAAAAATTGACAAAAACGTAGTGGGGCCTGATCTTAGGGAGTGCCTCGCGAGCAAAACCTCATTAATTCTCCGCACAGAAAGGTATGATGACACTTGTCAATTTCAATCACTCAAAAAAGTTAGCACTTGTAAAGGGCCCATTTACATAAGTAGGTTGAAGCCACATGGATACATATACAAAAGTAGGTACAGGCACACGGCTAGTGTGTGCTCTGGTATCAATATCTGATTGGGTGAAAGAGGGGTTCCGACTTAAATTTGGGTGGTTCACAAGAGGAGGGGGGCCTCCGCCCTCGTCCCATCAATAAACAGAGTTGAATTTTTCCCAAACATATCACTTGGTTCTACTATTGAGAGCTTTCTCTTCTATATACAGTGTACGCTAGTGATGGTGCCTTTAATTACGTTACAGAATTAACATTAGCTTTTTGTATTGGATTTTGTATTTAATAAATGCAGTAGGACCTTTGGGTCTGTGGCTACCTAAACAAATATGCATCAATATCAACAGCAACATACCCGCCACCGTAGACAAGTATGACATTCTTAGACGCGTTCCCCACAGCATAGATGAAGCTGGAGATCAGACGGCTGGCTTCGTCAAAGATCTTGAGGGTGATGTTCCACCCGTGCATTTTGGACGCAGCATTAATCTCTAGTAAGCGCCTCCACATACTCGTGCGCAGAGACGTCGAGGCCGAATGGCAGACGGCGAAACGGACTGCTTCTCTCGTTGTATGGGATCTACCAGTCCGGGGCAGATACGCAGGCCAACTCTTGCACATCGTCGTCATCCACCTGGTCCTGGTAAGCTGCTTGTCACGCATGTATGTTGAAGTCAGAGTTGAGTATACCTTTCAGAGGAGCAGGCAACTTGTCCATATTGAAGTACTTCTTCGCCACTATTCCACACAGATTGAACGCCTTCTCCACAGCTACCGTATCCTTATAGTCAATACAATCCGGGGTCCATTGAGTTACTGCATCATAGGATGGGACCTTCGGGTTCCTCGATTGCGTCTGCAGGATGAGATTACGAAGGGCTTCGCTGGTGTACGTGTCGAACTTCGGCCGATGATACTCCTGGTACTGCGATTCACAGCGACATTCAGTGGCTGCACCACATTAGCGAGGTTGGGTGGTACCAGCACCAGAAGAATGTTGTCGTGCTGTAAGCGCTTGGAGTCTGCCAGTTTGACGTGACAGCCGTTGGAGTCGATCAGGTAAACCACAGGCTCGCGGTAAGGCTGTGTTTCCTTATGGTCACAAATCACAGCATTGGCGAGGGCGAGAAGCAGGTCTTTATTCCACATCCCGGCACTGGTTGACGTCCACCAGGACGCTGGGTGGACACTTAGGCGTGTCTTCAGTCTCGAGAATAACATATGCGGCTTCCGAAACTCCCCTGTCACCTGTTGCAGTGAACCGCGTGTGGCTGGCGCCATACCAAGTTTTCGCGAGACTTAAACCGAGCTAGCGAAAGGACGCCTTAAACCCGACCGTGTCGTCGCCATACAGCTGACGATAGATGCTGCGTGCTTAAATCCGAATATAAGAGTCCTTCACCGGCAGACCCTTAGACGTCTTTTTATTAGACGCCGCGTTATAGTTAAGATTTTCATGTCTTTGACTCACTATTTTTTAATTACTACGCTTTCACGTTCTATGTGTAAGACGGTAGTCGGCCATAAACGTTTGTACTGTGAGGTTCAGAAGGTAAAGAAGTGCAACCGACGAGCGGAATGGCCAGAAAATCGGCAGTTTGGTGTTCACAGCACAGTTATCACCGACGAGATAGATAACGTCAGATATGGCTCGGGGGGAGTGGGCAGTGACGTCATCGTCGTCCTTGTTAGCACGAATATCGTGCTTGAAAACTGCAAAAACGGCGAGGCAGTGATCAGACTAGATTTTCCAGCCGTCTTATATATGATACCGAACATGACAGGGAGTGCCAATCCGATGTCAAATTCGACTTGTCGCACGCCCCAATGGGTGTACTCCAGCAGCGTTTCAGATGATATGTGCTCTTGGTTCGTGTACTTGGTCACGATGGAACTAGACATACCTGGAGGCCACTGGAGGCATCTATAGCCCCTCTAACTACCTTTTTGTATACAGCTTTTTCGGATGTGACTTGATTGAAACTTCGCGTGTCAGAATAGTATGTATTGTGTATCTAAGACGTTTAGATCTATCGTTCCCATACCTGACCGATCTGCGGTGCTGCATATTCAACTACATAACATGTAACGATCTGTGCTACAAACCCACATCGCGGAAAATTAACATTTAAATGGGGTCAATGTATTAACACATTAAACGGCCTTTGAGGAGCTCACCTCCTAGTCACCACTTACTCAGAGACTATCTCCGCTGTTGTACCTGTACTCGTTCTCGCTGTCAATATAGCCGTAGTCGGGTTGACCGCGGTACTCCGACCCACCGCGGCGTTGTACTCGACCATCGCTTGGTTGCCGTACTTGTCCATCTCGTGATCACCATACTCGAGCATCGCATGATCACCACGCTGGGGCCTAGCACGGGTGCGGGGCATCATCTCACGATGAGTAGGCACCATAGTGTCGAACTCGAACTTGATACTCACGCTCTCGTCCCTACTACTCGATTCCTCGACAGCCATTTTATTTAGCTTGTTGATCTAAGCCGGCCATGACACGGCGGTGTAACATTCTTGAATCACGGCGTGACCTTCTTCGATGAAACCATGCTGGCGAAGCATATTAGCAGGTTCGACCTCGAGTAAGATTAGGTCAACCCATCAGGAGGAGGCGTTGATATTGTCGCGATAAAGATGACAGTCCGTACGCAAATCAGTGCGATTGGTGTTGATGCATTTTATCTTCCAGCAAAGACGAGTCGGTAGGTCGGCAACAAGACGGATGATAAGCATTTTTGGGGGTAAACCGCTGCGCAGGTCAAATTTAGGTCAACACTTTATTTGGGTCAACATTGGAGCAAAAGAGGACACCATTTTCCTCGGTCAATATTGGATCAAAAATTATCACCAGAAAAAGGTTCATTGAGAATGTCGGAGATTGTCAGTGTTGAACCAAGGATTTAGTTTTCTCGGTTGTTGTGTGTGGGTAGACCACCGTGTCGCCGTGTTTTGTGTTCTCGTCAGTCGCTACCTCGTTCGCTAAGTCGCACCGTGGAATCACAAGCTCATTGTCGTTTTTCTCCATTGTCGGCCTTTTTGTGCCGAAGTGGCCATATTTGCCAAGTTCCACTCGCTCCACTACGCGTTCTCTACCAACCACAATGGACCCTGATTACGTTTCTGCCGTTCGAGCTCGACGGATCTGACCTTAGCGACGCGCCGTCAGAAGAAACGGTCATCCTTCAGGCCCCACCATCAAGCCCGGAACCCGAAGAGAGTGATGGTCATCAAGTTAAAGCGTCAACTTCATCCCGGAGTACCCATTCGATCGCCCCGCCCCAGAATTGGGAACGACAAGTGTCTATTTCGGTGGCTGCTCCTATGCTCGGTACCATTTCACCGACGAGGCTTCTCATTATCTTTGCAGTGCCTACCGCCGAGCCAAGTGCAAGGCGAAGCTGTATGTGAACAACATGGGCGCCGTGGAGACCGGGAACCATATGCCCAACTGCGTTCCAGATTTTCGTCGAGCCCCAATCGGACCTCCTCCAGCAATCCTCGACCAGACGGATCAGATGTTGCTGACGACTGATAACATTTGAATCCGGGACGTCACGCTAACTCCCCTGGAAGTTTGGTGCATGGTGCGGGACCAATTTTATGGAGATGACACTGATATAGTCCGGGGGGCGACGAAAAAACAAGTGTTGGGTCGACTTTATCGGACGAGAGCGAAGCTGTTCGGAAGGGACGTATTTGGTCGTCTGGAACGTGAATCACTATGTGACGTGAAGGACAGCCCTGGATTGAAGTTTTTCCAGTTTCATGTGACTTACTACGAAGACGAAGTGCAACATCGACTGATTGGCTGGGCTCACCGGCAGCTGATGGACAGGATGAAGCAGCACCAGAGCTCAATTTTAGTCGATGCAGCATATCGATGTGTGCCGGCTCCATTTTACCAATTGGTAATTGTGATGATTTACGATTCTATTTTGGAGCTGTACCTGCCGATTTGGTACATTCTGATGACCGGAAAAACTGCACAAATGTACAAACGGCTCTTTCACAACATCTACGTGGCGTCGAAGAAAAAAATGGTCCAAGTCCATGTTGTAAGCGATTTCAAGTTTGCCATGATCAACGCTGCGCTGGACCTATTTCCAGAGGCGACTATTGTGAGGTGTTTGTTTCATTTCAAACAAGCCCTGCGTCGCAAGATGCTGAAGTTGAAGATTACAGAACTGGAAGTTGATTTAGCCATGCGTGAGGGCTGCACCGATAGACTGACTATTATTCGCCGAATGGATATCACGCTTCGGGGATTCCACGATGTCTGTACTATGATCAAGCGTGATTGCCGTACCAGGGGGATCCACTACCGTATTCCTTATGTGTTTGGCGACAGTCAAATTCTTGAGGTGAGCTGGGGTTTTCCATGAGCATAACAGTTACCTGCATTGAAAATATGTGACGTGTGCAAAGATATTAAAGTGAAATGTTAACAACAACGCTATCCGATTCTAGAGTCGGAGAAGCTCAGCTTCATCGTGCTGTGGCATTGCCGCCGAGCCGAACTCGATTGTCGAATGCAATGTAATTGCTGTGCGTGACCGGCCTGTCGCCTTGCACATAAAGCGTGACGACACAATAATTAATGCAGTTTGATTGGCTGAAGGATTTGTCGCTAATGACTGAGCGTCGTCAATCACATAAGGAATACGGTACTCCAATGCTAACTGGAAAAAAATCTGGAAGGATTTGAAGAAGATCTGGATCCGGCAATTTAAGCCCGAGTGGTGCAATATTAACGGCGTGCGCGAAGACATTTTAAATGAGACCAACAATCCGCTTGAGCGATACAACTGGACCCTCAGCTCGGCGTTTTCGGGTGCGCACCCAGACATAACTCAGTTCATCTGTGTGATCGAGAAGCAAAGTCGAGTAAACGTCCGTCTTTTGGGCGATATTTTGAACCGAAGAGCCCGCGCTCCAGTCCATGCTGAGTCCCAGCGTGCACCCGTATTTGAGTCTGACTCTGAGTTGGAAATTGACTCGGACTCTGAATTGTACATCAATAGATTCGAAAATGACGACTCTGAGTCTGATGACGATTCAATCAGGTCGATGTCTCCAGAATATTAGAAGGGACTGTTGGTTCATAGTTCAAGTGTATATGGATCATCTTGATATAAACGTACACAAAACTTTTTGTGTTTGCATAATTCACAAAGCATAATCCTCAAGATACTATCAGTAAAAATGTAGCGTTTCAAAAATGACTTGGTTTCACTATACTAATAACATGTTTTGTCATTCGAAAAGCAGAGTGCTCTAGCCAATCGAGAACGTTTGTGGCCAGGGCATGATCCCATTTGCCATCCGCCGAACGACTTAACGACCAAATTCTCACGGTGGGTTATTACTCGTGATCCTTCAGTCAGCCTGATCTATAGGAGACTCACTCAGAAGAGTGTGACAGACGACCCAAATCCTTGGTTATGTCTCAGATCCGACGGAGGACTTCCACACGACACTTACCTCAAGCATCGAGCTCCTCTGCAGGTGTGGGATTTGAACCCACGCCACCTGATAAACAACTGTCTATCTAGGCGCATGCCCTATAGGATACTAATTTATTACTGCAAAATGTTTGGTACTTGTTTGTGAACTTTTGTAAATTAATACAAAATTGATATACAAATAGTGAAGGGTATCATTATTTCAAAATAGTGAGGTTCGCTGTGGGTCAATTATGGTCAAAGTTGATCCTGATTTGACCCATGAAACGAGTTGACCCACTTTTGACCTGCGCAGCGGTTGACCCAAAACAAATCGCTCCAAAAGGGACATGTTTCATGTTTTGCAAAACGGATGGATACAGGCTTCAAGCAAACTGGAAATCCCGTTGCCTCCAGTCGTTTAGGAGACAGCGGTTAAGGCACGAACAACCGCCTCATTAGGAGCCACAGGCCTTAAATTTTGCGGCACCCTCACCATTCTTGCAAAGGTTGTCAAAGTCTCAGCCGAGCAAGATGCACGCCACCTTCGAGCGCGCCCATGCATTGGCCCGTTCCGCCCGCGTCTTCCAAGAAGGTAAGGACTGGAGAGAAGCGGCCGCATCGAACGACGTGAGCTATTTCAATGCGCGCCTCTCTATTCGTTCCGCTGGCAAAGGTCCCGAGCAGCGCGATGAATTGTGACCATCATCCGTCAAAAATGGTAATAAACGTGATCGAGACATTGATCGATGAGGACTGCAGCATGGCATATGAGCAGCTGTGGGACCACATCCAAGCTGACGTGGGTGTCGTCGTGAGCAAACCCTCGGCGCACTTCGCTCTCCAGGGCATGTTGTACTCGACGAAGGGCGTTCGCATCGAGAAGGGAATCATGAACCCCACGGTCAACAAAGAAAAGCACAACTACGTAGCCAAACTGAACAAGTACAACAAGAACGCTAACACGATCGGCTTTCAAGATGAACTCAATCATCAAGTCAAAAAATGTGTATGTTTTCTTTCCATTCGGATGTGGTGCGTGGGTTTGCCGCCGTTGCCGTCAATCGAGCCTGCATGTCGGCCGGTCTATAATTCACGTCAAATAACCACCGGGCAGGCTTTATGGTTAGGTTCTAACGTCCACCTGTAATGGAAGGGGGGTCTGTTGTGCGACTACTACCTTCAAACGCAAGGATGCCCATGTTCAAGGGGTATCCAGTGGTTCTGGGTTGTCCCTGCAGCAACCCTATGAGGGTTCCGTCGAAAGTAAGGAAACACTTGATTTATGGCAGATCTGTTCATAATGGCGCTTCGTTCCGAACAATACTGAGGGCTTCAGCCAGGCCAGATTGCAATTGTCACGGATAATGTGGCCGCGATCAGCGACGTCGAGAATCTGGCCCGCGCGTACCTGGTGGTGGACGGCATTGAGGACCTGAGAAAAGCTGGAGCTGCGACTAGGTCCGTATAGTCTGATGCTAAACCCATCGAGGAGTGCTGAGATTCATTAAATGCCACGGTGCGACCCTTCATGGCTTAACGGAAGCAATATTGTTTTGTTTGCGGCAAGTATGTCACGTTTACGACGCACACATTAGTGTTGAAGAAAGAAACTGTGAAGGAGAGCAAGTATGTCATAACCCATCGACTTATTTGATGCTACGAGAGGCTGTGCCTACGCTACAGTTTTGCTGGGAGCAAGGGTTACGGCATGGAGCTTGGAGCGTAAGCTTACGGTTTGGAATTTGCCAGAAATACCCTGCCAAGCTACCTTAAGGCGAGGTCTTAATGCTGCTCAGCTATGCCATCGTGGAACACATCCACATGCTCCTCAAAGATATCCAACAGGCCCAAGCGAACATGGCCCGACTTTATCAGTGATTGGGCATTCGCGAGATGTTCGGGTCAGGCAGCGAAGAAGAGGACGAAGACGATTGTGATTCGTGATTTGTGGAGACGTTCAGCGACTACGATGCGGATGAAGACGCCGCTGTCGACGTCGACGACGACAGTGTTTTTAGCTTAACCTAACACTCAGAATTGGATCCGTAAACAGCCTCAGCAAGATTTGCGCTACTAACTGACAAATTCTACGAGGACTGCAATGCTGGAAATCGACCTTGCAACTATTTCATCACCAGAATGTTTACTCCTAAAACGCCGATGTCCTCACTTTAAATAACATGATCCTTAACAAGTTGTCTGGTCAGACAGAGAAATACCGATCGATGGACACTTCGAACGGCGATGACGAGCTAAGCGACAGGAACACAGTGAGCTGTATCCACCGGAATTCTTGAACACCATTTCGCTGAGTGGCATGTCTCTGCATAAGCTTCGTCTCAAGATGGGAGCTCCAGTCATGTTTATTAGGAATCTCATCACAAAAGAAGGACTGTGCAATGGAACGACATTGAGAGTCGTGGAACTACGGCCCAACTGCATGGAAGCTGTAGTAATGAGCAATGCTTTCGCTGGGAAAGAAGTCCTCATCCCAAGGGTTACACTTATCAGCAAAAACTCAGGATTCCGTTTTGAATTGCGCCGGAAACAATTTCCTGTACAAGTCGCCTTCGCTATGACCATCAACAAGTCCCAGGGTCAGTCTATCCAACACCTCGGGCTCTTCGTTCAGGAACCTGTGTTCGCCCACGGGTAGTTTTACGTTGCCATATCATGCGTTACGGCCCGGAGAAACACTATGATATTGGTAGAGAACCCCGCGATGGTCGACGACGACGTGTACACGAAGAACATCGTCTACTAGGAAATAGTTGTGTTATTTGAGTCAAGTATTGTACATTTTGGCTTTACCTTCTGTAGGTTTTTTATTATTGATGTTTCTATGTATGTGTACAAAATCCTCCACCGAGCGGAGCGAGGCGGTCCCATCAAGTTGAATCCCCGCCGAGCGAAGCGCTGACCAGCTTGGCTAAAATTTGCGGGTGAAGAGCCCCTGCGGGGGTCCGCTCGGCTTGTATCAGCATAATTTGAATATCAAACCGGCTATAAAAAGCTACCGGTATTTCGCGTACCGGTATCCGACTAACTTGTTTGATGTATCGTGATCGACGGGTATTATGTACATCAGATTCCAATCGTATAACCCCTATGTCTGTGCAATTACCATTTTCCTATGAAAGAGCATAAATAGATGATACAATCCAGGCTCCATTTCTGCCAGCAATGACGAGCATCATCACCCAGCCGAAGAGGAAGAAGCGGCGGCCGAAGTTCGCACCGCGTTACGCTCGTAGTGGAGATACAATCAATGAGGAAGATGAAGAGGAGAAGCGTGCAATGAATTCGCAGCAAGCAGAGCTAGTGCGCGAGGTATTCACGACCGCCACGTGTCGCTGCTTCGTGCTCAAGTCTTTCAGTGAAGCCAACTTCCACAAGAGCCTCAAGTACGGCGTATGGAGCACCACCACGCTGCACAATGCGCTGCTGGACCAGGTTTTCAAAAGTGACTTGACTGCTGTGAGGCCAGTTCTGTTCTTCTTCAGGTGCGTTGATTTTTTTCCAGCCCATCAAGGAAAAGTGGTGTGGTAATACTGAAGTATTTACATTGTTGTGATGTGCTAGTGTGTGCGGCACAAAGCACTTTAACGGAGTGGCTCGGATGACGTCGGGTGTACGGACCGACTCGCAGTTCCAGCTCTGGGAGAAACTCAAGTACGAGGGGTTCTTCCATGTCGAGTGGTTGCTGGTCAAAGACGTGCCCAACTACGTCTTCACGGGGGTCAAGATGAGCAACACGCCGACAAAGAAGTCCATCACGTCCTGTCGAGATTGTGAAGAAGTGTTGTTCGAGGAGGTGGGGTTACTGAATACGTGGTTGGCCAGTGGTGGGATCTACTAACGAAGGATTCGTGTTCAATGGCTTACTCTGCAGGCAAACGAGTTTCTGTCGATCTTCACCGAGTTCAATAGCCGCTCGAGTGCTTGGGACGATTTTGCACACTACGATCAGCTTCAAGAGCAACTCGAACGCAAAAGAGGACTGCAATTGTCAGAAGGAGTTGGCCGAGAAGACCTGGACTCGTACCTTGTCCCTCTTCAACAGGGAGAACCTTCACCAATCTGATAACACGGCTTCTTTTGGACAAGAAATCGGCGAGTCACCACAGCTCATTTGGTGCCATTAGCAACGAGATCGGACAAGTTCTCGCTCGCTCTTCTTTCGATTCGGTGCCGATCAGGCTTTCGTATCGCGTCCAGGTCTTTCTTCAGCCTGAGCACGTGGTTGAGGAGCAAGTCTTGTCGTCGAGTTGCCTCCTCCAGTAGCGAAGACACCTCGTTGATCATAATAGACATCCCTGCACTTACTCCAGCTGCCCCTAGGTTAGCTGAACTTCGACGGACATTACTGCTGATGCGCATGGATGTAGGTGCGCGAAGGTGTGCAGTAAATCGTTCTGAGGGCCGTTGTTCCAGTGGCAACCGTGCAGCTGACGAGTGACGAGTGGGTGAAGGGGGCTGGAAAGCAATGGTTGATCGTAGCGGTGGTGGTGTCACTGCATCCTTCGTCGTCGATGTCGCCGCTGGTGCGATCTTCGCCGATGCTGTCGCTGTCGATGATTCCCCTGCTGCAGTCGCAGGTGCAGGTGCAACAACGTGCAGTCGCCCCGCATTGCTGGCTTTTGGCTCGGGTTTCGTTGTTGGAGGAGACAGAGAGAGCGCTGCTGCTGCTGTGGCGATGATGCTACTCCCGCTGAACTGAGATACTTTTTGTTTTTGCTTCTCATTGGCCGGCTCAGGATTCGAAGTAGCTCGGCATTGCGCGATTTGCGCCATTTTCGACTGCATCGCTGGAAACAGCGCCAGCGCCTCGAGAAATCGAGCGCGAGAGAGCATTCGAAGCTCGCAAAAGCAAAGTGTGCGTACGGTGGCAGTACGGCGGTTGTCAGGACTCAAGATCGCCATTTCACCGAAGTATTGGTTTTCGCCGAGAATTCCAACGCGCACGTTCTGCTTAACGATTTCTACAGCACCACGGAAGATGAAGAACATTTCATGTCCGAACTCGCCTTCTATGATAGCGTCTTCCAGCGGAGCAAAATGAATCACCCGCATGTTTAATGCGAGCTCCATCAGAAAATTGGGTTCACTGCCTGTGAAGAAAGGAAACTTGCGGAGGAATTGGTCGTTGATGCTCAAAGCAATCTTCGAGCGCAACTTGGACGACAGATCGTTGAGAATTTGCTGCTCCGAATTCAACTTGCTTTCTCGTGATTGCCGTGTGTTGTGATAGAATTCACGGATTTCCATCCGCAGCTTTACAGGTAGTTCACGAGCACTCATGTACTCATTTACTTCATCAATCTTTTGCCGGAAGAGTGTCTCCTGGATGGTCAAACTGGATACGAGTTCCACAATCTGGGGACACAGATAATAGGTAAGTGCATCAATCTCGAATTTGACAATGACAGTGCCTTCCTCACATTCGTAATCCCGTAGGCGAAGAAGCCTCCGCCAACAATCATTGCAAAGACGCAGAACAACCGCTCGTTCGGACTTTGAGCAGATATGTCTCCGAAGCCAATTGTTGACCTGCAGAAGCAAGAAAAAAACAAAAGTGTAAATATCAAACTACACTATAGGAAACCAGACGAGTCCTTACAGTGTCTGAACGGAGACGTATAGTGAGGCGACATATCGATCCCATTTGTTAGCATTGGGTTCTTCAAGCCCCTGCACTTTGATCCAACTGTGTTCGATGTCTGAGTCTCCAATGGCGTGAAAAGTACAACTGAACCAGTGGTTGATAAAGATTACCATCAGGCAATACTTCATGAGGGAGCTGAGAGTTGATCGAATAAAAACGGCATTCTGGATGCGCCGCACGATACGCGAGATACGGAGTAGCCGCAGCAATCGGATAAGTCTCAGTAGTTTGATGGATTTCCGCAACCTGGCGCTGTAGTTGCCATCTTCAGTGAAAATGTAGCCGTATGGTAGTGCCGCGGTCAGGTCTACTATGAACCACGTGCGCAAGTAGCGCTCAGTTACCAATTGACGATTGTAGCGAATGGAGCCATCCTTCTCGATAGCCGTATTAAAGGTCAAAATCTACCATGATCACCACAACAATGTTTTTTTAGTCCCTGGTCAGTTTACACACATCGTGCATCTCCATTCAAAGCGTACAATATCAACAAGAAAAAACGCGTCCAGGAAAGTTTCGAACGGGTTGTCTTGGGCGTTCACATCGAATGATGCCTTAAACTGGATGAACATACAGCAATGGCAGTTAGAAGAAGGTGGCGACGGTGTTGAGCCTCCCGGGAATTCACTTACCGGCAAAACGATCGCGTTGTAAAAAATGAAGCTGATACTAAGAAGATCCCAGACCAGCCGAAAGCGGCCAAGTGGGTCTATCATTCGAGTGGTTGGTCGCACCAGATCTTCTTTACCACGGATTGTCCGTTCCGTGTGAAGTGCTATGTTTCTCCGAGATGGAGCAGCTCGAATCGTAATACCAGCGGCTCTTCTTAATTCTTCACGCTCAGCCGCATCGTCGCTTGGTGTTTTAGCCTTAACTGATACGAATCGTCTGAGCGAAGGCCCCTTTATATTCGGCGCAATGGGAGGCAACGGTTCTTCTTCTTCGTCATCATCGTCATCTTCTGTTCGTGCTGCATCCATGCCGTCCTCAGTTATGCGGTCTTCCCCCATTACTGTGGCTTGCATTTTCTGGTAATTTTCGTATTCCTCCCCGGGAGAAAGCGTCATGCCAATAGCACGCTTTTTGCTGGGACTCGCAGCCTCCTCTGCTCCAGCCGCAGCGGCATCAGTCGAAATTCCTGCGGCTAGTAGAGTATTGCTAATTTGCTGAGCAAATTGTGTGCGACGGCGCAATCGCGAGTAGTAGAACGCATCAAGATCTAGATCCTGCATCGTAGCATATTAATTAGCACGGCATAGAACGATCGTTATTCGATTTTTCACTATACATGTAGGTTTGACAGGATGTCACTTCCTTACCAGCTCTGTTGGGGATGGTTTACTCGCATCGAGTATTTGCAGCAAGTGTGCGGAGCCTTTTCGCACTAATTGCTGGTGTAAATGGGAAATTGCATGCCTCACAAGTCAGAGAAAAGCACCGAAGTGCACCTGACGAACCTGAATACTGCCATTCACCTTTGCTTGATCGTACGACTTCCTTTTGTTCGAATTGCGTCCTTCCGATTCATTGCGCGGCTGCGACTTATCACTCAGCTGGACGCCGTTGGAGTCCATGCTTCCTGCTCACGATAACTTGGCAGGATGCCCCGCGTTTTGATGGCGCCGTCGGTACGCGGTCCTGTTGCCTCCAAGTGGGCATCCGAGACACGAAGTCTCTCAATACTGAAATACAACATGCAAAACGGCGCTTCAACCGCCTGGGAAACTCCCGTATGCCAAAACGCGATATGCAAAAAAAAAACCTTCAGTCTTCACAACACCAACAACGGGGTACTGCACAAGTACTTGGTGGTGAAGAGATCACTATCTACTATCGTCAATTTGCGTGTGGTAAAACAGATTCGTCGAAAATCAAACGCTTCATTTGCAGAGTACTTCGATTTTGGTGGGCTCCTTTCTAAGCGTAGTATTGCAGGGTAGCCTTCTTCTTGGCTGCTACAACAGAAATTCCCTCCATGAAGTCCTCGTGCTTGATCACGTTGCTCTCGCGACGCAGTGCCAGCATACCAGCCTCCACGCAAACCTACAGCAGCAACAGATTGAGTGATCATCTTTACGGTGGACAGAGACTCAAGCAGCTTATTATGCACATACCGCCTTCAGTTGTGCGCCGTTGAAGTCGTCGGTCGAACGCGCCAGCTCGTCAAAGTTAGTGTCTGGCAAGGTGCATAATTAGACACTATTAGCCACAGATCCACAGGCATTGAACCACTGCAGGGTTTTCACTCTTACCTTCTGTGTCCACGTTCATTTTACGAGAGTGAATCTGAAGGATACGAGCGCGCGCTTCTTCGGTCGGGTGCGGCAGCTCAATCTGTAGTAACACAGCACAAGCTCGTCAGCCTACTTGATCTCCCAGGGCAACCTGGCCACTAGAACGTTCTACTAACCTTGCGATCCAGACGTCCAGAACGAAGAAGAGCGGGGTCCAGCACATCCGGACGGTTCGTGGCAGCGATCACCTTGATCTTCGTGTTGTTCGTGAAGCCATCCAGCTGGTTCAGCAGCTCCAGCATCGTACGCTGCACTTCACGGTCACCCGACTGCTCGCCACCGAATCGCTTCGTACCAATGGCATCCAGCTACAAAAGGGCACAAACCACCACCACAACAAGTCAGTCACCACACTATTCCCCACTCTGCATTGACCACGCAATACTCACCTCATCGATAAAGATAATGGCTCCACCACGGTTTTCGTCCTTGCACTTCTCCTTGGCCAGTTCAAATGCATCCCTCACGAGCTTGGCACCGTCACCAATGAACATCTGCACCAGCTGCGGAGCCGCCAGCTTCAAGAAGATGGCGTCCGTCTGCTTGGCGCAGGCACGCGCCAGCAGCGTCTTGCCCGTGCCCGGGGGGCCGTGGAGCAGCACGCCCTTGGGCGGCATGATGCCGATGGCCTCGAACCGCTCCTTGTGCGTCATGGGGAGCACGACGGCCTCCACGAGCTCCTGGATCTGCTTGTCCAGGCCGCCGATGTCGCTGTACTCCTCCGTGGGCTTCTCGTCCACCTCCATGGCCTTGACGCGCGAGTCGTACTCGCTCGGCAGCTTCTCCAGGATCAGGTAGCTGTCCTTGTTGACGCCCACGAGGTCGTTCGGGATGAGCGTCGTCGAGTCCACGAGCCCCGGGATGGGCAGGAAGATGGTCTGGCGCGTGCTCGTCTTGATGACGGCGCTCTTGCCCCTGCGCTGCGCGTCCACGTCCGTGGCGGCGCCGTCCTGCTCGTCCTCGTCGTCCTCGAGCTCCAGCACCTCCACCACGTTGGCCACCAGGTACGGCAGCTGCTTGTTGAGCTTCACCTTCTCGTTGTTCTCCTTGATGCGCTCGCGCTGCGAGTTGCTCTCGTGGTTGATGCGCTGGATGTCGCTGCGCATGATGCGGATGTCGTTGTCCAGCAGCCGGATGCGCTGCCGCAGCTCCTCGTTCGACATGAGCAGGATCTCCGGGTCCAGCCCCTCGTCCGCGCCCCAGATCTCCGACGACTCGAGTCCGCTCATTGCTGTTACTGTTAGTGCTGCTTGCTACCTGGTACGTCGCCTAATGGAGCTGTTGAATCCTCCCCCTAAGATACCGACTTCCTATTGGCTGAAACCAAAGACGCACTTTGTACCGTATAAATTGGTAATACGGTAGGAAATGCGGTTCATGCACATGCAACATGTAAACTTTGTAGTGAATTCAGATTTTGCTTAGGCTGTAAGGTGTCAAAACGCGAGCTATTCGAACCGACCCGACCATTTAGTGACGCAGTCGACGCTCACGAACCCACCATCATCGGAGTCGGAGTCGGAGTTGGGGTCAACTGGGCTATTGCTGCTGCTCTTGGATTTACTCTTGGACGCTTTCTTCGCGTCTTCCTGAGCGCATGACACGATCGAGACCTCCTTCGTGTCGGGGTCTTGCGATATCCGGATCTCCGCGTCCGGGTTGAAGGGGCGTAGGTAGCGCAGCAACTTCGACTTGAGTAGCTGGATCGGACCCGTCTCCACGTCTCGAGCGCCGTATTTGGCAAACACCTTGCTCGAGGTGACCTTGCCGTTGATCACTGCGGAGCGAACCTTGTAGTGCACCGAGTCCAGGCGAGACATGTAATCGGCGATATTATCCTGTACGTACCGGATACAGTCAGCATCCCAGCACTACCATCACTGCAAGAATAACTTTGCAGGGCGTACCTCGATCCACAAACGGTGCCAGTACTTGCCGCGGTAGTTTTCGTCCAGCTGCCTCAGCTTAAGGGCAATGATCTCCACAATGTGCTGGTGCTCGAACGGCAGGAATGGGATAACCTAGTCAAAGCAAAGTTGTAGAAGCAACTCGAAGGTTATCGCTGATCCGGAAGCACCAGTCCACTGCACACAGGGATAGCTAACTACTGCGAACCTGATCGATCATTTTGCCAAAGTCCAATCGTTTCCACTGATCATCGAGGGCCGACTTGACAACCCTTTCAAGTTGCACAGTGGGTATCTCCTCCCTCGTCTCGTACTGAATCATGACCTGCTCCATGTCCGCTACGCCAATGTCTGATACTAGCACGAAAATCACCTGGAAGCACTTGAAATATAAGTCCCACTCAATTTCCTATTCCAAAATTGATCCGCGGTTAACGTACGTTGGCAGTGTCGATGTTCTTGGTTACTCCATGCTTGTAATAAGAAAACTGGGAGCTCTCACTCACAGCCTCCATCAGAACTTCTCAAAAACAACAGGCAATTAGAAGGAAAAAAAAAACTTTAAAAGGCGAGTGCAAGTAAAGCGATAAAGACTCCTACCGTCGAGGGTGTGCGGAATCACCTTCTGCACTTCGTCCATCACTACGACGGCTTTTCCAGAGCAATGATGTAAGTGCTCAGCTAGTCTGCAACAATCCGCGTCGTTAATAAACCACCTCTAGCCACTTGAAAGCGCAACACGTCAAAGTTCTAACCTCGTCTTGATCTGCGTGTGGTACTCCGTGATGGGGTTTGTGAAGTTGTCGCTAAAATCTTCTCCCCTATCCCATCCCAATCACCACCACCAAAATCGCACATTGAGTCCATCAGAACGCAGTCTAATCGTCGCGTATATCGCATAAATCCCTACCGGAAGATCAGCAGCCCCGATGGCACTCTCTTCTCGCTGTTTGGCAGCTTCTTCTTGCGTTTGAACAGCGCCTCTGCGATCAAATTCGACGTCTCCGTCTTGCCCGTGCCCGTTGGGCCCGTGATCGCCAGCACCAGCGGCGCGCGGTCTTTCGTCGACGTCCGTCTAGCAGCAATAAAACAAACAGCAACCGTCCAGTCAGAAGCTTCCTCTGCAATACCGAGCAGCACTCGACACTCGACAGTCGCAGCACACGCACGAGAACTCCCAGGCTTCGATCGCGCCGACCACGGCCTCCACAGCTCGCTCCTGGCCCTTCAAGTTCTGCTGCAGATGGCTGCGCACCACCTGCGACGGCTTATCCACGAATGTGCATTGGTCTGCTAGGATAAAAGCGTCTAGAGTGAGTGGGCAGCTACGGAACAACCTCTTGGCTACATTTTCAGCGCCCACGTACAGCCCAGCCCTGTGTGGTACATGGCCGTCTCCCAGACCTCCTCCCACCGGATCTCGAACGCGCAGACACTCGACACCACGCACGCAGCGACGAGGGCCAGTAACAGCGCTGCACGTCGTTCGCGCATCTCTTGGCTTGCCTTTTTCCTAACGTTATCCAAAAAGTCGACCTCTTCTTCGCGTTGATCGTTACGAACCAGAAACGGTTCGAAACTGCCGTTAGAAATTCATTTTTTTGGAAACGTTAACTGTTGTAAATGCGGTTAAAAACTGAAAGGCAAGTTGAAGTGAGAAAGATGATGGCGCGCGCCGCAACTTCGCGCCAGGTTTTCCGCGCGCAGCTCGTGATGGAGGACGCGACAGGCGGCAAGACAAGACTGAAGCACTCCAAGCGGCACGGAGCGTTGGAGCTGGACGCCAGCACACAGAGCGCGCAGCTCGTGTACCCGCGCGTCGGCAGGTTCTTCCAGCGCAAGTTCGAGCAGCCGCTGAAGTGCGTCATGGGCAGGAAGCTACTGCGCGTGTACTCCAGCAATGGCAAGCGCAGCTTCACGTGAGGAATCAATAATATTAATACTAAATACTACAGAAGCAGTGGGTAACAAGGAGTGTGGTGCTGGCAGGTGTCGACTACTGTCGGAGGAGGACGCGGCCAAGTGTTCGGAGACTTTCCAGAGCTTCGGAGGTGACTCTACTGGGTTTGGAGCTACTCAAAGCCGTGACGACGATCTAAGAGGAGGACAATGGTGATTTTGGTGCTACGTAGTGGAGGTGATTGGGGTTGGGGAGGCGATGCTGTCGACGATCGGCGCCTCCGCAGGGCAGGATGCCGCAGTTATGGCTGGTATGTGGTTTCTAGTGGAGTGGATCTCTATTGGGGGGGGTTAATTTATCTGACACCCTGTAGGAGGCGAAGCTGCACTGCAAGCTGTTCGAGAGGCGTCGAGGGCGTCGATTGAAGCCGACATCCGTGACTACGAGGATTCGTCACAACTTCAAGCCGACACCGAGGCTGTTGTGAGGGCAATGTTCAACGTGGTCCCTTGACTGACCGACCGAGTTCGCGTATGATTCACGGGCAAGGATCGATATTAAATCACTCTTCATTCACACGGCATTTGAACCGAGCTAATTCCCTGCAGCCACGTGTTTAGTACCCTTGAGGAGCACCACGCGGCTACGCTAACCACATAACAGCAGGCGACTCCAACAGCGTTACCCGATGAGACGATCGCTGCCGTACGCGCTGTACATACCTAGAATAAAAACACTCGCGAGCTGCGAGACGATGACACTTGTGAAGCCGTAGCGGTAGGCCCAATACAAACGCCGCGATGAGAGCCCATCCAGCTCGTTCACCCACGTTGATACCGTGGACAGAGACCCCAGGAAGCCCACCGCGGCACCTCCTTGGCCGAACATCACGAAATGACGGTAAGCGGACGCGCTGTGCTGGAACGTAATGCTGGCGACGATTTCCATGGCACAACTGAGGCATGACGCGACCACGTTCGGTACGAATGTGAAAAGCGGGAACGACTTACACATGGATTTGCTGTTGTGCAGTGACAGGTACCATCGCAGCAGCGCACCGAACGGGCCGAAGCAGAGCGCCAGCAACCGCGAGCTCGGGTAGTTGTCGAAGCCGCAGAACGCTAAGACCCAGAAGATCGCCGTCAAGAAGAGCGCCGTCACAATCCACGCCGCGTTGTGGTGGTGGACCGGACACTGTTCGTGCTCCACCTGAGTGATCTCCGCTACCAACTCGTTGCACGAGTCCCGAGCGATCGCCAGCGATTCCTCCGTAGCACGCACTCGTCGCGCGACGAGCGGTCCGAACGTGTGCATCTTGATCTGCCTGAAGTGGTTCATGTTCCTCTCGAGGTCCAGATTGAGCTGTCCGAGGTTCACCGGCGGTTTGCGGAACGGATACTCCTGCAGCGCGAGATGGTGGACGACCCCCTCGGCCACGTGGGAGCCGACTCGGAGACTCACCATGGCGCTTGCCACTTGCACAGCCAGCATCAAAATGGCGTTCAGCCAGCGGCCGTGGACGAACATGAGGGCGGCGCCGACGTCCCAGCTCGCGAAGGTGGTGCAGCAGCCGCAGAAGCCCGTGGTGACTCCCGTCAGCAGCACCTCGTACTGCCCGCGCAGCACGGGCTTGATCCTGGTCGCGAGGCCCATGACGAAGCAGCCGACGACGTTCGGCAGGAAGTAGCCGAAGC
>JAHQIV010000274.1:0-25515 GCA_030463285.1 Phytophthora europaea | reverse complement strand
GAGCCCGGCGACCTGCCGGAAGACGTAGCGACCCGCGCGTCGCACGCGCTGTGCGAAGAGATCAACAAGGGAGGCTGCGTGGACTCGACGAACCAGGCCCTGGTGCTGCTGCTGATGGCCCTGGGACCCGAGGATGTGGCCAAGGTGCGCTTTGGCAAGCTCACGCCCTACAGCATCGAGTGTCTGCGCCATCTGCGCGACTTCTTCGGCATCACGTTCAAAATCAAACCCGACCCGGAGACCAAGACGGTGCTGCTGTCGTGTCTGGGTGTCGGGTTCAAGAACTTGGCCAAGAAGGTCACCTAGATGCTCGGCGGGCTTGTGAAAGCCAACAAGTTACCTTCGAGCAGTTTCCTTATAGAAAGAATGCATTTTGGATATGTATTTGCGTGTGCAGGGCTCGACTTGTCTGCTTTTGACTTATTTATGGTGATGTGTTTGATTATGCAGGGAGGAGTCCCGCTCACTACTTGCGACGCATCTTGGACGTCTTGACAGCTTCTCCGCCTGCAGCACCCATCTTCATAGCAGGCTTCGGGACCGGCGTGGCGCCGCCGCGCACTGTCGGGTGAATGGCTGTCAGGTTCGTCGGCAGTTGATCTCGGACTCGGCCTGGCTCCCGAAGCTTGTGACGTGCGGCGATCAGCCACTTGCGCGCCAACGCGGTGGATGCAGCATTGAGCGCTACTGGCTGTCGGGTCCACTCGTATCGATGCTGCATCGCTTCCTCCTCGTCATCGCTCACGTCCAATTGCTGGCGGCGCTTGCCACTTTTGCCAAAGACGCGGTCTTGGGCCTTGCGATACCATTTCTGCAGCAGAGCGTAAGATGCAGCGTTTAACGGTGTTGCACCCCAGCCTTCATCTCCGCCCGTGCCACCCGCGCCTCCACCAAGACCACGCAGATCGCCGATCTGCCCAGTAGTCTTGAGGTGCACGATGCAGTTTAGGCAAAGCGTTTTGAACTTCTGGTGCTTGGCGAAAAACTCCTTCCATGCCGCGGCGTCGAACTCTTCTGCGAGCGTTTGACTGTCGAACTTGTCACCGAGCACCTCAATCGGAATGGCCATCTCAACCTGCAGTTGCCGACGAGATAGACACATTTCGCACTCACTTTTGCGCGCTTGCTGAATTAGCGGCTGCACCACAGTCTTCAGACGCAATATTCGCCGAGCTCGAGCCAACCACAATCGGATAATGGTACGTGAAGGAGCGGACAACGTCACGGGACCAAATCGAGGACGACCGTCCTCATCTTCGTCATCATCCGAAACTTGGGGGTTCAGACTGTCGAGGATTTTCGCAAATTGTGCTAGCAAGTAGGGTCTAGCGCGACGCAATGTGCGAGGAGTCAGGATCGACGGTAGTTGGTTGACCAACCACGTGCGGTTGTAGTTGAGAAACTTGTTGCGGAAGGTTTCCGAGGTAATCCGTTGATTCATGAGGTAAGCCTCGTGTGAAGCTCCCTTGATCTTCTCGAGTTCATCCCAGCGGGGAACACCAAACTCGTCGTCCTCGTCAGGCGGTGCAAGCCAAGCTGTGTTCTCGTGCTTAATCTTCCAGACCTCAAACTTGATAGCTAAGAAGAGTGCCAAAGAACGTATGAAAATCGAAGCCGCCAGCACGAAAGCGAGCAATAGTGGCATAGCTGGGTCACCAAACATGTTGTAGCTAGCTCGTGCCATGATCTCAATACCCACAACGAAAAACACAATGCCCGTGATGTGAATCGTACACATCATGAAGAACTGCGACGAGAAGCACATTTGATCCAGAGTTCGTAATCCTTCATCAATACACTCGTCCAGATTGGGCTCGAGTCCTTTCCAGCGCTTTTCGCGTTGAAGGAAGCGGTATCGGCAGTACACGAGATAATCGTATAGTTTCCATCCCTGGAAGATTTCGACAACGTTTAGCACGAATACCTCTATCACGAGCTGGAAAAATAGAATGATGAGGGAGTACCAAAGGTAAATCTCCATGTCCTTCTCGCGAATATTATATATGAGCGGCAGCATAACTTCCTCGCGAAAGAACATCATTATTAGGATCAGCACGGGTTGGTAGAACAGCGCCATCCGTTCCATTGAGCAATCAGCGTAAAATTCAATAATCGGCTCTACCGTCTCCGCTTCTTCGCCTTCTCTTGCCTCGCTTCCTTCCTTTTCCTTCTTTTTCTCTTCTGTGGCTGCCGCTACTACAGCAGCAGTCGAACGCGTGAAGCTTCGTAACAGTAGCAGAATACCTCGTCCGATGATCTTTGTTTTCCCCCAACAGTATTCCAGCGTTTCCTCGACGAAATCGCTTATCGACTCGATGGCTGTCTCACCATATACCCTCATCAGTAGCATCATGCCAAAATCGAGCGTATTTCCCAAAACGAAGTCACCGAAGTCTATAGCACCGAAAGTCATGATTCCACCGATGAGGTTAAGTGCCGAAACCAAAGGCGCCATCAACAGCGCTTCCCTGAGTTGGGATTCAATCCAGCCTTCCACAATCTTATTCACTATTTCTTGGGCTATAATGACGTAAAACATGTAATTTCCGAAGGAGCTCCAGAACGAGAACTCGAGCATTAAGACGAGAAATAGACCGAGCATGGTCGACGCGAAGATCATATTGGCTCGTTTCCACTGGGTAGGCCACCAGATACTGCGCTCCTGAGCTTCCCGATCGTTTTGCTCAGCCATAACCTTTTCTGATATGGCAATTGGCTTCGGAAGGAATATACGCGTGCCAAGTACAATGAGGTATAGCCCGAAAACAATGAAGCATAGACCCACACGTCCCTTTCTCGTTTCCAAGTAAGTATCAGGATCAATCTTGGTATCAATATAGTGAGCCACGATATTGTCGGTCAACCAGTATCCGCTGTATGTGAAGTATCTGTCCCCATTCAACAGAACGTAGAAACTGCACACTACTGAGAATATTGGCAACGATGCCATGGCCACACCCACGCAGGGAGGAGGCGAAATCAGAGCGAAAACGGCCCAGAAGCGGAATCGTGGAGGCGATTGCAAAGTCGACGTGATTCGCACCACGATCCAAAAGATAAGAGCCCCAACTGTCAGCATGCTACCTAAGACGAAGAATAGCCCGACAAATACTTGCTTTTCAAAAGCAAACTGAATAATCAGCCCAAAGTAGTTCAGCGGATGCAGGTTCACACTGAATGTGTAGGCAGTGTTAGTCGAGTCGCGGTCGTAGTTATCGTAGACAAGGGTCGCCATGATAATACGCTTGACATGATCGTCCAATTGATAGTACGCGATGTCGAGCGTAACAGACCTCGGGAAGCACAATGTCGAGCAGTCCCCTTCAAGTGATGCGGCAGCCGAGTTGTCAACAGTGACGGGGATAAAATAGTCGGAACCAAACTGGTCTAGAATCTCGTCATAATACTTTCCACCTTGCAAGTAATCTGCAAGTGCTGCAGGCTCTCGCAAGAGGTGGTACAAAACAGTACCTGAAGACTGCTCGAACCAACGTGGTGTTACGTCAGCAGTCGGTAAGTCTTCTTCGTACTGACACTGGATATCCGTCATGCAAATGTCTGCTGTTGGTTCTTGAGCGACGTCCAGCGGGCCAACGTGGCGGATATCGTCCTGGTTCGGCAGCGGCGGGAACTCTCGTCTCCACCAAGTGCGTCCGTAGCTTCCAGTCTCTGACGTCATTGCAGGCAATTGACACGAATCACTTTCCAATAGATCGAAGAGAGGCATATACGAGTCGTATTCCATGCAGTTTGACTGGAACGGCAGGTAAGAAAGCAGCATCTTGTCGAACCTGAACAGGTACTGCGTCCCAGTCGGGTCCAGGTACATCTCTTGGAAAGTCTCGCGGTACTTTTCAACATATTCGTGCGTCAATGACGCCGATCCGTAGGGCATCAACCAGTAGGAAGTGTCCGTCACAACGTCAGCGTAAGGGTCAACCACAAGTGGGATTTCGCTTGCATCACTGCTAACGTTATGTGACAGCAGCACACGACCTCGTTCATAGGCCTTGTACTTTGGTGGAAGGTTCAATGGTGGAGAAGTGTAGTCCCCATCGCCCCCAAAGTAAGCTACGAGGAAGGTGTAGTCACGAGGGATCAGCTCACCTTCATACGAAATTGAACGCGAGAGTGGTCGAGTGTCGGCTGTCACGCCCTGGGTTACATTGCTTCGCGAGGGCGTCTTGATTTTCACGGTGGTCGAGTTCACGAAAAAGGGAGCGACAGACGCATACAAACCATACATGATGTGGATCTCCACCTTGAAAGTGATGTCCTCAAGAGCAAGAAGGGTAATGTTTAGCAAGTCATTTTTGTCAACCGCAGTTGAAAGGAACCAGCGCGGTAGCTCCACAGGTCGACGGCATGGTGATGTCTCGATATCTGGCCCGCTTGGGAGAACTACCCCACGAGAATCACAAGTCTGGTCCTCGCACGAGCTATTTTTCACGAAAATCGCGATCTTGTAGTGTTCATCATAGACAAGATCGGCAGGCAAGTGACGGAAGTCAAACGATAGCTTAGCCTTCCCCAGTCCAGTTAGAGCGAACCACGCCTTGTCGTCATTTCGGAATCCTTCCTCCATCTCCACTCGCTTTAGACAAGTTGTCATTAGCTGCTTCATGTTCAGTGACGTAGCTGCCTTGATCGAAATGTAGTTGAATGAGGCGCTAGTTGTTGAAAAGTGTACGCCATAGTTAGAGACACTCACTTGCACCGTTTGCGAGAATGACGACCCCGTTGATGCCGTATCGTTGCCAACGAACGGAGGAGCGCGGCACGTCACTCTAGTGCTGCTTACGAAAAACGCCGGTGCCATCTGAGAAAACGTCGATTTTGGAAGCTGGAACTTGCAAACAAGACGCCCAGTGTCTTGGAAGTTGCGACCGATCACTGTCAGAAGTACTCCGCCATTTGTGCTCAGCTGGGGTGGGCAAACACGGATGGCATCAACCGTATCGTTCTTCCAGAAAGGCACAGACGCAGATTCGTTCACCGGGTATATGATGTCAACGACTTCCACTTCGCCAGTGCGGCTTGTCTCCACCGTCGAGTCGAAATTCACTGGACTACCTTGGAATATGTAGGTGAACTGAGGATAGTACTGCTTCTCTACCAACTTATCGCAGATCGGCACCGGTCGGATGAAGCAGTCCATTAATTCATCTTGGCTTGAGCTTGACCAGGTGTCACTTGGGCAATTGATGTAGATGCTGCTGCTGTTGGCTGTTCCAAGAGGGCAGAACTTGCCGTCTGGGCACTTGCTTTTGTTTTTTTCGATGGTTTTCGTCCCTCGAACACAAATATTCCCCTTTTCACATACATTGGTGTACTGCTCACTAATGGGCGTGGAGCTCGAACAATAATGCCCTGCAGGACACAAGTGGTCAAACTGTGCGCGTCGGTTTGTTCCCTCCCCACACACATGCCCGGCCGCACACGGTAAACTCGATGCCATCGAAAACATCCCCGAACTCCCACACACACGCCCAGCAGGACAAATTTCACATTGCGAAATATCGGTTAGTCCAGTGTGCGGGGACCACGTGCCTTCGGGACAGGCTCGGCAGGTGATACTGTCTGCCAACGACCGATAAAAGCCCTTGGGGCAAAGTGATGGAATATACGTGCCGTATCCTGGGCAGCTATGACCTGCAGGGCAAATTTCACATTCCACGGTGCCCTTGAGAGGTGTGTAGGTCCCGGGAAAGCACATTGTAGCAGCAACAGACCCGCTAGTGCCAGCGAAAGTGCCGACTGGAGCCTGCGTCGGGGCAATGGATCCAGGAGGACAGTAATGACCAGCGAAACACACCTTCGTTCCGGAAAGCGTTGGAGTTGCTTCCTCACAATATGTACCTTCGGTACAAATCTGTGGGGCAACAGCACCTTCGGGTTGACTTGGAATCCAATCAATTGTAGTATTATGGGCCACACCGCCAAGACAGTAGGTGCCCTTCGGGCAGGGCATTGGCCGGTAAGGGTCGACGTCGGACGGATCCAGTGTTCGAGTGCCTTCTCCACAGATATAACCAGCGGGGCAAAGTAGCGCAGGTGCTGCAAGTCCAGTAGAAATGCACACGAAACCAGCAGGACACAGTACAGGCGCCAACATCTTGGGCTGGGGGCAAATGTAACCAGTCGGACAAAGTGTACAATTCGACTGGTGGGGGATAGGATTGTACGTTCCTGGGTAGCAATCTCGTGGTCGCAGATTACCGACACCGGGACAATACTGCCCAGCGGGGCACACGATGGCATCTACATCGTTTGGACAATAGTGACCAGTAGGGCACGGCCCTTTCCCTTCTGGTGTGGATGATCCTCGCGGGCAGAAAAACCCTGGATAGCACTTCTGTGGCGCGCTGTAATTATTTGCTTGCAGTTGCTGAACTGCAACGCCACGCCGGCAGAAAGCTCCAACTGGGCACGAGTAAGGCCGTTCCGCTAAGAGGATTGTGCTGTTTTCCACACACAACCGGTCATCACAATCAACCTGACTGGGTGGATGCTCAAGTCGACGGCTTCCGATGGCAGGAGCCGTACGAGGTATAAGTGCCCATGCCCGAGAGCTCTCCACAAACGAGGCTAGCTGCGTCTCCTTGTCAATCGAATATTCTGAGTTCGTTATAAAATCGCGTGTATCTGCCGCTTTTGTGCCCTTGCGGCAGTAGTGCCCTGACGGGCAACCCTTGAGTGGAGTTCGTAGCCCGTGTTCGTCACAAACCATTCCAGCACGGCACAATACTGGCTTGGACATCCCATGATCTGGGCAGTAAAAACCGACGGGGCATTGGAGACAGGTTACTTGGCTTTGTCTTGGTTGAAACGTCCCTGGAGCGCATACCGAAAAGTTGGTACTGTCGTGAGACTCGCAAATTGTTCCATTCGGACAAGGCTGAATGTTTCCATTCGTACAAAACTGCGAGCTTGGGCACTTCTGCAAGTACGTGTACTGAAGACCACTATTCGTGAAGTCAACTCGGTTACTCGTGAGCTCGACCGAAACAGTGCCGTTAGTCTTCCGCAAATCAACGATCTGACGAGGTGCAACACACATAGCTACGGAGACCGAGAGGTATGTTGCTGGAGTTATAACCTCTCCAAAACGACAGGCTAGCAGCGTGTGGTTCACAAAGTTATTACCCTGAAAAAATATCGTGGTTCCTCCCTCCTTCAAACCACTGGTTGGAAATAAGCGTGACACCGACATATCCTTAACGTACAGGTATGTTCCAGAGCTTGTTGACACATCCATACCATTATTCGAGACTCGTATTGTGACCAGTCCTGGGGTCGCTCGAGGAACGGCACAAGAAATCATGGATGGATTGACGAAAGTAGCCGGTATCTTCGCTGAGCGGATTATGCAGGCAAGATCGGCTGAGTCGATAAAGCCCATTCCTCGAATGGTTACCACGGTATTAGCATCAATACTTGGTCCCAAGTTAGGAATCAACTCGTAAATTTCGATATCCTCGACGTATTCCAGATCCCCGAACCTGCCACGCAATTGCGAACTCTTCTGAAAATGCATTCCGTATACAGTAACAGCTGTGCCACCCGTTTGTGGTCCGTGTGTGGGGGCAATGTACTTCACAAAGGCGTCCGTGTGTACAGTGATACCAATAGGACTCCCAATAATCGGTGCACTTGCTGGATCGATCGACAAGATCGTTGGAATAGGTGCCAAACCGACATCGCCATTTTGATCTTCGAGCGATAATCTGAGGTTCCTAGACTGATCCGGGCTCAAATAAGAGAACAAAATCTCTTGAGAAGGAACTTCAGCTCCGTGATCCAACAGCTTAAACGTAACATCACCGTAATTGGTTTGACTCGGCGATTTGCACTGAAGCATATTTGGACTGACAACATAAGCAGATGTAGACACTCCACCGAAGCGACAATGGGATACGAGATCCAATCGAGAGCCTATGACTGACACCAGTTCACCACCCTTCATATCACCAGCGAGAGGGGTTACCGAGGCGATCAGTGGAGGATTCACAAGCTCTACGATAGCAAAACTCGGGGATTTGAGCTTTCCATCATTGGAAATGTACACATTCCAATACCCTGGAGTAAGCCACGGAATTGTGCAGTGTACCGTAGATGATGATTCATAAGTTGCTAGAGCTGGCACGTCGTCAAAGAAGCAGCTTAGATTGGCACCGTTGCGAGCATTTTCGGTAGTCAGAGTTATCTTGCCGCCTCCAATTGAAGACAATCGTAGGGGCAACGCCGACTTCACCTCTTCTGCAGCAGCGAACATAAAGAACACAGGGTTTGAAGAATAGTCGAGATTGTTGTCAGCAACAATGACACGAAGCCGCTGCGGAACGGGTTGGGCTGGACTTGTACACTCGATCTGAGTATCTGATAAGACTACCGTGCTTCTTGCCTGGACAGACCCAAAGAAACACGTGGACTGGTTTACCTTAAAATATTCGCCTTGTACAAGGACCGGTGTTCCGCCAAGCTGAGATCCAATATTGGGGGACACTTGAAGTACCGTCGGTGGAAATTGAAAAGTAAACGTTTGTGCATCACCACCATTCAAGCAGTCTTGACCGTTCTGGCTCATTTTCACTGTTACAGACTTTGACCCCATGTACGGAGATAAGCACTCGATTTGTGAAGAGCTGGTAAACGTTGCAGGTACAAGGGCATCACCAAAACAGCACGATATCTGAGGCGTGAACATGAAGTTCCATCCTTTTACGACAATTTTGGTTCCGCCACGATACGACCCTGTGATCGGAAATATACTATCGATGGCGATGGGGTGATGGACTTCCAAACTCAGTGGTTGGTTTGAGGCTTCAACACCGTATGATCTCATGCTCATTTGTACGGGACCCACGTAATTTATCGGAGGAGTAATGCACCGGACGCGGAGATCGCTGATATAATCTGCTTTTACACATGCCAACTCAGATTTAGGCATACCAAAGCAGCACTCTAATTCCGCATCTTGCCTGAAATTATCGCCAAATACTACAAGACTGCACCCCCCACCGTTATGACATAGCCATGGCTCCAACGAGTTGAGAACGACATCTCTGGAATAAGAGAATGCTAGGTTTTGCAGCCGAGATATCGATATTCCATCAATAAACACCGAAATGGAGCCTTCTCCAGGTTTACTTACAGATGGCGCGATACAACTTACTTCTGATATAGATTCATACGAAGCTATAACAGTCGTTACGACATCATTATCTTGCGAGAACTGGCATGTCACCACTGTTGTACTCAGGAAGGATTCCCCGCGTAGGTAAACTGCGTAACCTCCTCTCAGAGGCCCGGCATTTGGAACAAGCTGATACACCGACGGAAGCTGGATATATCTGAAGCTCGAGCTTGCCAATACAAAATCTTGGCCATTCAATGAAATGCTGAGATTCGTACTTCCTGCAGGATGAGCTGGCGCTTCGCATGATATCGCCGAATCATTCCAAAATGCAGCAAGGGTTCTGATATTACCAAATCGACATTCCAAACCTGTCGAGTAACGTAAATGGCGACCACGTACAAAGATCATCGTGCCACCATCGACGTTGCCAACTGTTGGTACAACATCTTCAACAGTTGCGTCGAGAACGTAGTTGAACTGCATCTTAAGGACAACAAAGTCTTGACCATTCAAAGCCAGCAGTATCGGCACTCGATTAGAGCCCGATGCACCAACTTGCAGTTTGGCTGGAGAAGGTGGCGTCACACATTGAATCACCGTATCATTCAGCAACCACCCGTGGACACAGTGATAGCGGTCTCCAAAGCAACATTGAGTCAGCTTGGAAGAAAAGAAATTCAACCCAGTAATTTGTACCAATGTGCCACCAGCGGCCGGCCCGGATGCCGGTGTCACTTGGCGTACTCGAGGAGAAAGCACGAATGTATACAACACACCACTGTGAGTGAAGTCTACTCCATCATTGGTGGATATCTCAACGGCTACAGCCTCAGCATATCGATTGGACGGCGCGATACACACTAGCTCCGCGTCTGACTGCACGTACCCGTATCCGACATTATCTCCAAATCGACAGAGTGGCGTATCAGACGAAAACCCTACGCCAAACACAGTTACCATAGTTGATCCATCCACCGACCCTCTCGTAGGAGATATCTTGTAGACTTGTGACTCCACCGAGTAGCTAAATGCCTGGTGTGTCGATACAAAGTCACGGCCATTTACTGATAAAAAAACCATAACCTCGCCAGTGTTAAACGAAAATGGCGTACTGATGCAGATCAGCTCTTCAGCGCTAACAATTGTTGCAGGCAATGGTTCAGTTGTTTCGCCAAACCGACACCAGTATCTGTCGGCATCACTAAAATACTTTCCATATACGAAAACAGAGGTGCCACCTTTCGCACTACCAATTGAGGGGTAGATACTTGATACATCAAATTGCGTCCGAAAATGAATCATTGATGAAGGGCTTGCATATACAAAGTCCACTCCGTTATTGGTCACGCCAATGCGAATATCCCCAGCCGATGTGTTTGTTGCTGGAGAGATACATTTGATGTGCGTTGATGAGACCCAAATTGCACGGACATTTGGTTTCGCCATGACGGTATCGATCTTGATACCACCAAAATCACATCCAAGCATAGGTGAGTGAACAAATCCTCGACCATAAATATCAAAGAGAGTTTCCGATTTTTCCAGTGCCTCCGACGGCGACACCATTAGCACCACAGCTTCTTTCGTGTATGCAAAAGCATTCGAAAGGGTGCCTACTAGTCGGCGGGTGACGGACCAAAGACCGAGATCAACCTTGCCAATATCGGATACACGAGGACTCGTGCAAGTAATCTCAGTTGATGAAAGCACCACTGCGTAATGATTACTTTGGTGGGCTCCAAAGCTGCACACTATTGTTTCATTCATTGAAAAGTCTCC
Organism: Phytophthora europaea; assembly: GCA_030463285.1. Classification (NCBI taxonomy): domain Eukaryota; phylum Oomycota; class Peronosporomycetes; order Peronosporales; family Peronosporaceae; genus Phytophthora; species Phytophthora europaea. The sequence continues at coordinate 14,597 of JAHQIV010000274.1, read as the reverse complement.
ACCGTAGACGCGTAGAAGAGTACCTCCGGATACAGCACCCTCAATAGGAAACACGCTGTCAATCTGAAAGTCCTGGAGAAATTGAAATGACGGCTGCGCAGATATATAGTCGACCCCATTGAATGAAATCGCAAGCGGTACTTGCCCTGGCGTATGCGATACTGGGATGCGGCATCGGACGCGCGTAGAGCTTACATACGTTCCTAAAGAACCCAACGATCCGAATCGACAATCAATGTGCCGAAAAGGGGGGAAGTTTCTACCAGTGATAAACACATAGTCAATGATAGCTTCGCTGGATACTAATGGCATGTGGGCCGCTCTTGATTTAGGGTTGAAATCAAAGATCTCTGGAGGCAACAACACGTCCACTTCAACAAAATTTAAGGAATAATCAACACCAGCGTGAAGTAAGCTCACATCAAGCGCTCCAGCTCTTAATACGGTTGTTGGCGGGGTCAGACACGATATCTTTGTTTTCGAGACAAATCTTCCAATCGTAGTGATATTTAAGCTGTTAAATGCACACCGCCAATTGCGAGATGGGAATACATCGATGCATTCAAGCTCAATTTGACCCGTTTGCGCAGGAAAGATCGCATTTGGAGTAGCCCTCGTCAGTAAGACAGGTTCAAAGATGGTGAAAGTTAAGCCAGTTTCAAAGTATGTTTCGCCCCGCAGACTTAAACCAATCGGTAGGATTTGGTCGCGTTTCAGATCCCTGGTTGAATTTATTCGAAATGTACAATCCAGTTCATTGTTGGACACGACAACTGCTGGTACATTCTGAAGGAGGTTCCCAAGGCGGCACATCGTGATCTCTGGCACAAAACCAGTTCCAGAAAGTTTAACAGTATGATATTTGTTGTACATACCGCTTGAAGGCACAACTCCCTGAAGTAGCGGTGTGTTAATATACGAAAACATCACTTGTGTCGTATCCGTCGAAGACCGCCCCAACGATATCACGAGTGGAACCGCATTCACTCCTTTAAACCTTGGTGGACTTACGCATCGTACACAGGTCGCATTTAGAAACTGTGCAGTACCATAAAGCTCCCCAAACTGGCACCGGAGTTCAGGATGATCCATAAACCCTTTCCCGCGAACATGTACATAAGTTCCACCACGAGCTAGACCCACCAGCGGGGTGGCGTGTGCGATCTCCATTGCACCAACAAACGTGAAATTGAAGGTTCGTACGATCTGAATATCACCGGTATCAGCTACTACAGCAATTTGTAAGGTTACAGCTCCAGCCGAATGAAAGGGCGCCTGACACTCTCCATACTGTTCGCTAATCGTTGTAAAATCAGAAGTCATATTACCAGCAAATACACAGAATAATCTCATCAACGGGTGCAAATGCTTTCCTTTTATGCGAATCACTTCGTTGCCGTGGAAAGAGCTGTGCAACGGCGTTGCATCCAGTATTTGAACTGACGGTGATAGTTTAATACGCATTCCTGTGTGCGAAAAAGTCTGATTATTAACGGAAATCAGAAGTTCGCATCCTGTCGAGCAGTCCCCAGCAGAATCTCCAACGTCAAAAGCTTGACAGGAATCATTGAATGAGTTTCCAGCACTGAAAACAACAACATTTCTTGTATCCGTTTCATCGTCCTTCTTATCAAGTCTCACGAAAGCGGGTGATGTCACATTCGAGAAGCTCCCACATAGATGTAATTGCTGAGTACCCTTGCTGAGATCGGGGACGACTTGAACACTTGTAATATGAGGCACCAGCATATAAACGAGCTCAAAGGTCTCCGAGGCGTACCTTGTCGTATCACTAACCACTGAAACATTAACAACAGAGCCTGTCGAGAGAGATGGGGAAGGGGGAATGGTGCAGGTTATTTTCCCATATCGGAGAGCTGCCTCCGTCCACACCGATCCGAATAAACATTTTAGTGAATCGGTAAAAAACAAGTTCAATCCAGCGAACTCTATCGCTGCGCCACCGTAAACGGTATCCAGTTGTGGCGTCATGCTCAACAGCGTCGGCTTCGTTTTGACGGTCAGTGAGAGGCCTGTTGGCATAGCTCCGTCGCCATTGAGACTCAGACTGACTTCAGTTACACCAGGTTTGAGCCGTGGAAGGGGGCAACGAATCTCGACTGCGCTTACGAAAATGACTAGCTGCCTCATTTCAGGAGCAGAATCGTAGATGCAAAAAGTGGCATCTGAGTCGATAAACCCAGCTCCAGATATTGTCACGTACCCTCCCATATTTTCACTAACAATAGATGGTGTGAGGGAGATAAATTCAAGCTCTGCAATATAATGGAATACGTAGGGCAAAGTAAAAACATCATCCTCACGAAAAAACACACCCATTTCCACGATCATCGTGCCTGTTGCAGGTGGCGAAGTGCATTCCATTTCAGACTCCACGGTGAATCGGAGAGGACTAAATGCACTGTTACCAAATAGGCAAAACATGGCACTGTCTGTCTGCATCAAAAGTCTGGAAAAGTTTCCTCTGAGTACGATATCAGTGCCCCCTCGAATGTCTCCATACTGGGGTTTCATCGAGCGAATAGTAGGAAACGCGAAAACATTGAACCAAAGCGGGGTTCTCACTTCCCATAACTCACCATCGGATCGAATAAAGAAGGCGATACGGCCTGGATTTACAAATTGGGGTGAGATGCACACCAGCATTTTGGCGGATATGAATGTTGCGGACACCGTGGCGTCTCCGAACACACACTCAATAGACTGCGAAAAAGCCATCCTTGACCCATGAACTGTAATTTCCGTTCCTCCACGAATCCAACCAGATGTGGGTTCAATGAAATCAAGAATAGGCGTAGGCTCATACTTCAGAAGAGATGCGGTGGCATTCCATGCTACAGCGTTTGCAGCCGGCGGTTCGTTGATGGTATAGCTGGGTGTACGTTCAACTGGTGGTAAATAAGTAAACATGAAGTATTCTTGAAATACATTTTTGCCACCGAACGAGAACCGTATAGGAACTGTCATTGCTCGAGAAGCCGGTGTTCGACATCGAATCAAGGTAGCATTCACAAAAGTCGCAAACAGTGTTTCGCTTTGAATACGGCATCTAATGTCGAGATCTCTAGAAAACCCTTGCCCAACTATGTCAACAACCGTACCACCACTCGAGCTGCCACGTTCTGGATAAATTGAGTGGAGTACAACTTCCTGTTTAAACTCAAATGGTAGCACCACCTCAGGGTACACAAGAGAAGTTGTTGGGAACAGTTGAAATCTTCCCGTCATTGGTTTATGGTTGGGCGCTTCACATGTCACCAAGGTGTCCGAGACATATTCGGCTGCTGACGAGACCCAATCCAGTTCTTGAGTACCTCGAAATCCGCACCTCAACCGCATCCAGCGCTGAAAACCTTTTCCTGAGACCGTTAGCTTCAGTTTTGGGGTTGCAAATGCAAAAGGGGGATCAATGCGTGACACTTGGGTTGGAGGATGCGCAGAAAATAACCGCTTAGTGGAATCATAATCACGACCATTTGGCGATATCTGGACTGAATAAGCCCCAGTTCTGAGTCGCGGGACAACGCATTGCAACATCCCTGAATTAACGGATCCGTCTACTGTGCGATAGAACTGAGACTCCACATCGGAAAACATACACCTGACATTTCTATAACTTGTCCACGAAGTATTTACAGCAAGAGTAATAGGATATCCTCCTACTGCAGAGCCGAAATCTGGATTCAATACAGCAGCTTCTGTCATAGTGTCAGCGAACGTAAACACAGATTGGAGCATAATGTCGGTCCATCCGTCTTGGGTTTCGAGTACTACAGTGAGATGAACTTCACCGGCTACCCAGTTTCGACGAGTCAAGCACTTAATGTGAGAAGGCGAAATAAACGACGCCTGAACACGCATTGTCGCCGCGCCGAAGATGCAGTAAATTATATCGGCCCGATCAAAACTTGTCCCAATAAAGTCAACATGAAATGCACCCCCCGCAGGAACCACTTCAGGTTCAAACCGCTCAATACGAGGTGGATTTGCGTATTCTACTGGAAAAATACCCAAGAGCTCTGAGCCTGCAGCGCACGTAACTCGAACGGTGTAGTTTCCAGGTATTTTAGCTGGAAGTATGCATGTCATTGTGCTTTCAGATCTCACAAAACCGGGGATACTTACTTGGCCGATATGACATGCTAACTTCATTGAAGGATCAAATCGAAAACCGGACAATGAAATGGAACGACTTCGTCCAGGTCGTAACACGGTTGTTGAAAGCCCATAAACAGAACTTGGACATCCCGTATTTCTGGAAATATCTTGGTGGAGCAATCGATCTCCATATAGAGCAATCGTCAGTAAAATTGGGCGCCGTTGTTGAAAGTGTGCGTCAGTCACGCATTCTATCCCACGATCAGATACGTTACGAATCGTCCCTGACCAGGGTATGTTGTCAAAGCGGCACTCGTAATTTTCATCTACAGAAATATTGATACCGTCAATAATTGCAGCCCACCGCCCATCGCGCAATTCCTTCACCGATCGAATCTGTAATTCACTTGCTATGCCATAAAAATCCACGTCCAGCCTGTTACCGCTTATCTCGATGCCATTCAAGCTAACTCCAAGCGACACAACTCCTGGTATGATATCAGTGGGAGTGATGCACTTCAGTGCCGATTCATTCACGCTGATAGCTGGAGTTTTCGTCTCGCCAAATAGACATTGCATTCCAGGGAAAGGCTTTAAGTTCGTTCCAGACACCACGATAGTATCTCCTCCAGGTGCAACAGAACGATTCGGATACGCTTCAAACAGCATCGGTGTTGCAAACACTACAATATCAAGTGCTCTCTCAGACCAAGAAAAATCATCTTGACTCAGCCGAAGTGATATACGGCCCGGAGGCATGGGTGGCGCTAGACATCGCAGTTTCGAGTCTGCTAGGACCAACGCCTTAACGGTAGTGTTGCCAAACAGACACCGAACTGACCTTGCTGTAGTAGCAACGTTTAACGCAGATATAACAGCTCCGGCGCCACCTCTCTCGTCAAACTGTACTGGCGATATCTCCATCGGCTGGATAGCTGGAATGACTTGAATCGTTTGTTGTGTTGGAATTCTTTTGAGAGTGCTATTCTCAAAGATAAATGCCAAGTCGTATACGCCAGTTAAATGAGCAGCAAAGCTGCACCACACACGCTCATGGTTGCGATATAAGCGAGAGATGGGCTGTTGCGAAAATTGACAGCCCACCAATTCGGTTACGTTCAATCCTGATCCAATAACCGACACATTTGTCTGTATCAGCGTCTGCGATATAACTGAAGGCGCAATATCGATCACGATGGGCCCAGATCCGTACACAAAGTGCATGTCAACGGTTTCTTCGACGTGGGCAAACGTGTTATACACACGTGCGCTGACCAATACGCTCTCATTCATTTCTCCAGGTGGTGTAGTGCAAGCGATACTCGACATGTTGACGAGACGAGCGGTCACAGCTCTTTCGCCGAAAATGCATTCAAATCCTTCATGGTTACCAAACACTCCAGTCAGAGTCACAACCGTTCCACCCAAAAACGATCCGTGGCGAGGTGAAATATTGGCAATCGACATTCTCGGTAGCACCTCATACATCACTTTTGATTCCGAAAAATCGACACCGTTATTCGAAACGCGGACATGTTTCACGCCTAATCTAGTAAATGGAACCGCACATTCGATTTCAGATGGCGATATGAAATCGGTTCCTGGGGATTCAACGTCATCAAACGTGCACGTTAAGTTTGCCGAATCAATGAAGTTTTCGCCGATCACGCGTATTCTTCTTTCAGTAGTTTGTGTTTGAATACCCCGAGAAGGCTCAATTTGAAATACTTGTTCGCGGGCAACAGCGTTAAACTGCACGAAGTTGTTCGAGAGTCGGTTGACACCTTCTATAATGAGCTCCAGCGTGTGTGTTCCAATTTTCATCGGCGGTGTTATACACCATACCGTTCCGAACATAACTGCTTGAGGTGCAACTTCTGTTGAACCATCAAACAAGCATCTTATGTCTGTCTCCGGTAAAATATTGGTGCCTTCAACCGCTAGTCGCGTTCCCCCATCTGCAGGACCGAATGCCGGTGCCACTTTACGCATGTAAATTGGGGCATAGAACTTGAGTGATAGCGACGTCGACTTCATATCACCAAGAGAAACCCACATATCCAAAATTTCCGTCCTATTCGTCGGTCTTATAGTCGGGGTAAGACAGGTTAATTGGCTGCTTGACACAACCGTTGCTTTCACCGAAATCATCGGTCCAAAATGGCAATACGGCTGGACGTTCGCTTTGAAATTGGATCCTTCAATGCTCAGTAGGGTTCCACCAGTTTTCTTACTGGAAGAGGGTGTAACCCGACTCAGCAATATAGGATTGCATATTAAAACCTCCAGACTATTACTCGAAACTTGGATACCATCCTGAGAGAGAGAGACCTGGCACAAACCTAGCGAGCGGGAACCTCCAGGCATCTCGCATTCGACTACAGTGTTTGTTGAGACAAGAATCCGACCAATGATCACAGATCTACCACCTTCGTGTACGCAGTTGAATTGGCACTTCGTATTTTCTGACGCAAACGTAAATGTACCTTGCAGCTCGAAAATCATACTTTCACTGGGTGTGGATACCTCTGGAACAATACCTGAGATCACTGAAGGTTCAAGCAGTTCAACATAAGCTCTAGCAACCAAAGTGCCTGTCGGCTCTGTCGATACCATGATTCCAACCTCTACTACAGTGGAATATATTGCCTTTGGAATAAGCGGAAGGGGGCAAGTAATACTCGTACTATTCCGTTCAAGCACTGGTAATGTTGTGGTCGTGAAGTCTCCAAAACGGCAGGCTAGAACGGAATCAGAATCGAAGTTTGCTCCAACAAATACAAGGGATTTCGGCTGCTGAGCACCGACCACGATAACGGGTGGAATAAGTGCATCAATTCGTGGGGTATCTAGATACTCGAACGTTATTCCGGTGGCAAAATGACCTACCACATCAGAATACAATGTGACTGGAACGATACCCGTCGTATGAGGGGGGTTCGAGCATCTTGCACTCGATTCATTCAGAACTACTAGTGGCACACAGGAACTGCCAAAGCAGCACGAAATCCCTTTGGAGAAATAGCGGCCCACTAGCGCTATTGTGGTGTTTCCCCCTGAAGGTCCTTGAGGAGGGGTAGCCGCAATAAGGACAGGCATGTTAATGAGATCGATAGATGTGTTCGCAAAGACATTATTCATTCCACCTTGCGCGATTCCAACTTGGTAGTTTCCCGGAAGAGTAGCAGTCGACACGACACAAACGATTTCGTAAGGCGATTTCCATATTATGCGAGAAGCCAAGGCAGAATCGTTGGAGTGACTCGGCTGCAATACGCAATTCAATTCATTGCTGAATACGAAGGGCCCGCCATTAATCGTGAATTGTGCAGGTGTGCCCACAACAGCACGAGCTGGTGTGATCGCGGATATAACCATTTCTGAAACGTAGCGATAAAGTAGAGTGTTACTCCGTATTATACCCGATTTCGTTTGAAGGGTTACTGGAAGCTCCATTGAGTTATGTTGGAACCGCTCGGGTATTTCACAGCTTACAAAAGATTGATTTAGGGTCGCAGCTTCGACAATATATTGCTGATCATCCCATCCTAGGACGCAATCAAGAGGTTCATCGGGAAAAATATCTCCAAGAAGTGAAACATTAGTATTTTTTCGCGCTAATCCAAACATTGGAGATAATCGAGTAACGTAGAGTGGATTCACTGGCTCCACAAAAATTACAATTTCTTGTGAAAATATCACCCCGTCGTTGGAAACAGATACATTAAGCTCTTGTCCAAAGCTTTTACTCCGATAATTAGAGCAAACCACCGAGTTAAGATCTACCATGCGGGCAGACACTGCATCGAGACCAATTCGACATACTAGCGATTTCAAATCAAGAAATTGGGATCCAGTTATTGTCAAATCGAGCACTGTGCCATAATCTCCATTGCGACTCATAGTCACATTTGTTACCATTGGGATAACCACGAAATCAAAATAAAGCATTCGGCTTTTCTTCGCTATTCTCTCATAAGAGGAATTTACGCTTAAATCCGTGTAAACAATATCAAAACTGACACGCTGATCAGCAAGCGGTTTTGAGAATTGTGATGGAGAAACACAGAGCAGTTGGTTATCAAAGATCGAGAAGGAATTTACGGAGATGTTACCAAAACGGCAACGTAAGTTTGATACAAGCGAAAATCCCACTCCCTGGACGGAAACAACGTCACCACCAATGACGCTTCCAGACGAAGGTATTATTGCCAACACTTGAGGTGGATTGGCAAAGAGAAACCAGGTTTTTTGCTCAGTGACCGCCCGTCCATTCTCCTCCTTCAATGACACCGTCACTAGTCCAGAAGCATTCACGATAGGTAGCTCAACCGACCAAGGGCCATCCATCCCTCCTTGGTACGGACGTGAGCACCACACGTTACTAAAGCAGCACTTCCAGCTAGACGGTTTGCTATCCGGTCGAAATCCGGTCATTTCGAGCTGCACCGTACCCCCATGTTGAGTTAGCCCAACGCTGGGCTGTAAAGTCCATAAAAACCCGCTCGAAGAAACATTTTCGACATAAATCGTTTCTGCACTCCTTATTTCCCCACTACTTGGTGACCACACACTAACTTGGGTAAACCCACTACCGACGATCCACGAAGGGTTTTCGCAATTCATCAGTGTTGAATTCACAACTTGAGCGGGTGTTACTATAGTTTTCCCCCAAGACTCGAACTTGCACAGTAGATTTAAATCGTCGTCAAAATTGTAGCCAGCCAACGCTATTGATTGTGAATCAACACTTGAGCTCGTCACTTTTCTGACTTCAGGGGGATACAGCAAGGATACCTTAAATCCCGTGTCTATAATATCATGCCCGTTGAGTGAAAGCAGCACCTGCGCTTCAACAGGGGCTGTTGTGGATGTTTCAATTCTATCTCGCGCTATTGAGCAAGTAATTAGATCCTCGGAGCGCCTGTGAGCGACTAATTGATAGTTATCGTCGCCCATCACCAAGATGCACTTCATGTCATCAATATTCACAAATGGACCCCCATACACAGAAATAATTAAACCTGGGGTCAAAAGTGCCCGTAATGGTAGCACGTTCGATATCTGCGGCTCAACCATAATCTGGAAGCTAACTTCAGTGGAGTTAACCATATCTCCGTATTGTGATCCCAGCAGTAGACATGATCCTGAGTTCAGAGCGGGGGTCTCACACCGTGCCGTGGACGCATTCACCATAGAAGCGGAGGAGCAATTAACTGACCCATAGCAGCATCGGATGTCCTCCACATTGCGTAAATCTATCTCGGTCTCGGAAATCCAAATCCCTTCCTGTGTTGCTGAATTAACCCGGCATTGCGGAAATGATGGGAGATGATTTCCAAAGGCGCGAACAACTCCATTAACATTCATCGGGGTTGACGATGGAGAGAACTCTAGAACGTGAATATCTCGTGTGTACCAAAAATTTTGCTGAAAGTTGATATGAAAAGTACCGTCGGCATCTGAAAGCGCTAAACTCGCAAACCCATGTTCGTGAGTGTCTGGAGGTGTGGTACACGCCAACTGGGTAGAATTTTGCCACTCTGCTGTTACCTGTATGTCGTTGAAGATACACATCAATTTAAGCTGCCAACTAAAATCGTCACCACTCAGTACCAGCTTAGTTCCACCGTTCACGGACCCCACCTGAGGCCAGAAAGAGTACGCAGATGGGTGCCGCACTAATCGGAACATTTTCTCTTCTTCATTTATCGACGAAAAAAAATCGATGCCGTTACCCGTGATACTCACTGGAACCTCCGTCGTAGAATTGAAGATTGGTGATAAGCATTCAAAGTACACGCCAACTAGATTCTGAGCACTCACCATCATCCAGTCAAAGACGCACATGTATTCTATTGTGGATAACGTTGCAGGCTCAACCTCTACCCGAATGAGGTTTGGTCGGCCGACAATTCCAGCGACTGGAGATATTGATTTTACCATCAGATCAAGCACAAGGTATAACTCCATTTCGTAAACCACGTCGAAGTTATCAACGTTAACCGAAAAATATAGTTTGGATGGCGGAGAAACCTTGCCAGTTGGAATGCTGCATTCTGCCAACGCAGTGGAAACAATTATGGCACTAGAAAAAGCTGGGGACGATTCATTTTCAACACGAAATGTGCACTCGACATTGACAGCAGAGGTCAAACCTTCCATCTGAATACCGATTTTCGTTCTAGGATAGACAACTCTATTCGATGGGGAAATAGAAACTGAATGGTTAGTGAATGAGTAAAACTCGACCACTAGTGCGTTTTCAGACATTACAATACCTTCGCCATCCAGCAGGCGAAGAGAAACGAAAGCTTCCGGATGAGGTGGGGACATGCAACCCACACTGTGATTCCCAACAATCTTGGCTGGAACAAGGATAGATCCAAACGAGCAACTTAATCCATCCGGAACGAAATCGGTAGTGGTCACACTCATCATAATCCCACCAGCACTGCTAACACGAGACGGGATGACTTCCTCCATCCTAATGGCATTTATGAAAGTAAATAATGCCGTACTTTGTTTTGAATGCATCGGGGCCATGGCAGTCCAAATCCCAACGGGCACCGTCAGCGCCTTGTTTACTGGTGGGGTATAGCAAGAGAGCGCGGAGTTGTTTAGGATGATTGCGGGAACAAGGATTGCGCCAAAACTACAATGCAATGATGAGTACTCCAGCACATTCAACAGAAAATTGCCATCAGTTAAAACTGTCATGTTGGTCCCACCAACCACCAGCCCCGAGACTGGAGCCACACGCTTGATCTCAATTGGCTCCATCACCACGTATTCAAAACCAGCTAATATAGTTCTTCGTAAAAGAATGCTCTCCACTTGCAGCAATTGATGCGAAAAGGATTCATTCTCCAGAATGAATGGAACAGCGCCAATCCCTAATGTCGGTGATTTTGCGGAGAGGGAGCTTACTTTCTGGTAATGAGATCCACTTACGGTTAGTACGTCACCGCCTCCCGTGACGAACGCTGGTGTTGATTCTGCTACAGTAGGTGCAGCTAACAAGAAATACAACCCCCTTCAGTTAACGATTGTTGAGAAAAAGATGGCAAGCAACGTACCATAGATGCTGAAGTTATCAGGCGCTTCGTATTGTGTTCCTTCGAATACTACAGCAACACTAACCTCAACTGCGTCGCTAAGGGATACTGCTGGGGATTGGCACAAGACCAATCTTGATGACTTGTAAGATAACCCAGTTACAATAGTTTCGTTAAAAACGCAGTTAGCTTGCTCATCTGGAAAAAAGTTGGCGCCTGTAATCGCGATGGTGCTGCCACCACTTGAACTTCCGAACGGTGGATTTATGCCGTGAACTTGCGGTGAATCTAATGATATCAGTCACAATTAGCAACTGCACAAGTCACATAATATCGCAAGTTCCATTTACCTCGATACGTAAACGTAAGGGACTGCGAAAAGTCCTTGCTGTTGGTTGTTAGCCTTAAACTGACGTTCAATACATCTTTGGCTCCCTTGGGTGACTCACACGAAACAGTAGTCGATAACAAATATCGCGCCTGTACCATATAATTTCCAAAAGCACATAGCATGACTGTATCCTTCGGAAAACCTTTCCCTTGAATTAGAACAGTAGTTCCTCCGACTCGAGGTCCCTCGGTTGGGAAAGCAGAGGTCACTGACCAGCTCTCCTCGTACATATACGGAATCGGATTCGAGAAGAAGTCGTTTCCGTTGGTAACCATAATAAATGTCCGTTTGGGAACTTCGAAACTCACTGGAGGTGACACGCAGTCGAGGAGCGTATCAGATATAACTTCGGCTGGCACGAGCGGGCTCCGACCAAATCGACACCAAAGGTTCTCGTCAGACCATCTGCGGAATCCTCTTCCAATCACCGATACTACTGTCCCTCCTTCCGATCTCCCGTGAGATGGAGACACATCCGTGATCAACCAAAACTCAGGGGTGGTATCACTGTTCAGGTTGAGTTGAAATGTCGAGTCTTCCACTGTCATAAATTCTGATGTAGCGCTTAATCGTATAAAGATGACCTCGTACCCGTAGAACGAAGGCGCTCGAACAAACACAACTGACTGCAAAATATCGCTTATGGCCTCCACGGGACCGGTCAGATTTATCGAGTTTGAAGGTTGGTCGCCGATGGGAAGTTTTAGCACACCAGCAGGGAATTCGCTACTCAACGTAGTGAGTTGAATTTCTCCGAAAGGTGTCATTGCCAATAACCGCGCATGCACGAGTTTGGCGCCAGTCGTTTCTCCCAACAGCGTGACGGCGTATCCACGAAGGGTTATTGTGGATAGCTCTAATGGGACAATCAGCACCGAGTCATCAGAGCTTTGAACCTCGAGGTGAATACTTTTGAACGCATCTGTGACAGTGCCGTCAAGGTAATTGAAATCCCGCACAAGTATACCCAGTTGTTCCGTATGTTGTCGTGAGTTGAAGTTTTTGTCTGGTTTGTACTTGATCTCAAATAGTGCTGTATTGATAGCGGACAGATCACCACGAAAGCGAAGGAGCTGATCGGCCACTCCATCTCCTTCAACAAGGACAATACCTTTGGTGGAGCCAAGGGTGATCACGCCACTTAACACGAATAACTGCATCTCAAAAGTGGAGTTACTGTTAGCAAATGCGGTGTCGACGTCGTAAACTCGGACCCCAAATATGCTAATTTGGTCGTCTTCAACCAAAAATTGTGAGCCCGGCACAGTCAATTGAGGCGGATCATTGACAGAAGCAACACGTATCACAATAGCACTCTCATCCGAAGTGGCAGCAGTAAATCCGGTTACGCCCTGATCGATTACCTTTATTCTGAGCGCGTCGTCGCCGTACCAGTTCAAATAACTTCGGTACCACACATTAGCTAAAAATGCGTTCACGTTACTGAGTGTCCCACTAAACAGCAAGTACTCGTTGCGATCGCCATTGCCAGAACCAAATGTGATCCCAGGTGTCGGGTCAAGCGTTAGGATGCCGTTTTTGACGGACATACTGACAGTCACTTCATAGTCGAGTGCCATCTCACTGTCCGAATCACTAATGGAAATGCCAGTGATTCCTAAGGTCTTGTCCTCCTCTCCTGTGACGAGCGTCGGGGCAACAACTTTTGGATCGTTGTTCCAGGTGTTCACACTGATAAATATTGGCGCGTAGGAGGAGGATTGGTCCGTGATAAATGACACCGCTCGCCATCGGCTTCCATCTACATTTTTCCACTGGAGTCTGGCTGTGTGGCTACCCCCAGCCAAAGGCAGTACCATGCTCGCCCTCGCACTCTTAATTCCACGAACACTTCCGTCTACAAGTGACGACATATGCCGGTAAGAAATTCCATCAATCACTAACCGAGTTTGCACGCGCTCCCACGAGTCTCCTGTCCAGCTACTGAATTGTGGATTGTCGCTCTGCGAAAGTGGTAAATTGTAGCTCAGCGAGATTTGAGTTGCCTTCGGCAGCGTGAACTGGAGCACAGATTCTCCAACGTCCGACCACTCACCAACAGACGTCGGTTTAAATTGCTCTAAATGATACACGGAGACCGAATCCATGCTCCACTCGCCTACTACCGCCAGCACGCGACCCATAGCAAACCCGTCCAGAGCATTAGGAGATGAATGCCACGGGCGACTGGATCCCAGAAGCGATTTCCAGTACAGCACAGCACTATACTCGCCCGGCACTAGATCCATGATAATGCTGCCCTGAAGTTGCACCGTCGACTTTCTGGAGCCCTCCACGATACCATAAGACCCCGTCTCTCGATAGCGGAGTCCGTTTATCTCGAGCACCGTCTCGATCTCATCGTACGCAGCCGTATCTGCTCAGAACGCACAGTCAGTCCTGCGGCATCGTCCAAACAAAGCAACCGCAACTGAAGCTCAGAGATGGGGGAACGAACCACGTGAGTATTGAACCAGTTCTGGTCGGACAGGCAACTGGTAGAAGAACCGCATCGTCGCGGGCTCCGACAGTCGGAAGCTCAGTGCCATCCCCGACACCGCTTCCCACTTATTCACCGTCAATAGCGAGACTGCCGTGAGCGGTTGCGTGTGCCAGATGAAGCGGTGTTGAGCCGACACGATCAGGTTGCGGCCGCCTGCAAACCCGTCCAGGATGTCGCTAGCCACCGCCCACTTGATCACGTGCGTCCCGCGCTTCCGCCACTGCAGCTTGACGTCATGGTGTCCGCGTGGGATCTCGAGCACGAGGAACCCGCTCGCTGTGATAATCAGAGGCTCTTGGTCGTCCACCGTCGTCGCGGACTGGCGGTACGGCGAGCCGTCCACCGACACGCGGAAGGACAGCTCGCTCACTTGGACGCCCTCGGGCTGCATGTCCGTGACGTGCGAGACCGCCACGTCGTACGAGATGAGGACGACGGCCTCGTTCGGCAGCTCCAGCGCCACGCGCGTGTTCGGGATGTCCACCCACGAGTCGCTCGGCGACTCCAGCGACGCTGGCGACAGCGG
>JAHQIV010000273.1:0-25549 GCA_030463285.1 Phytophthora europaea | reverse complement strand
CTCTGAGTCTGTTAGTCTTCCTCTGACACTAGCTACGGCAGCCCCGCTGCAGAGCCAACTTGTCTGAAGAGCAACTAGCCAAAGGTTTCAATCACGGCAGGAATCCGCAGAGTATTCTGTTTATCCAGAGACAGCAACGACTGTTTCGCATTGTCGACTGGGAACTTTATGGAGCGATAGTACTCCCGAAGAAATGTGCATCTTGGATCCCGAATTAAAAGAAGAACTACGAGCCTCTTTGGAAGGCCAATCAATCCACAATGTGGACAAACATGAAGTATGCGTCAATCAAATTAATCCACCGTTATCACAGAGCGCTCGCTACCATGTTGATGGAAGGTATGGATCTTGGACACCGTGAAGCTTGACGGAGCGGAGGGAGGACAGCACTCTGGGCGAGACCGGAGTGGAGACTGGAAACCACTTGAGGGGTAGAATGAAGATTCGAAAGTGATTGATTGATTGGAGTTATTCTAGCTAGCCTACCACATAGACATGCAGCTTGCGACCAATCATTAGGTGCATCTAATCACTACCATATGCTCGCCC
The DNA here is from genome assembly GCA_030463285.1 of Phytophthora europaea. Taxonomy (NCBI): domain Eukaryota; phylum Oomycota; class Peronosporomycetes; order Peronosporales; family Peronosporaceae; genus Phytophthora; species Phytophthora europaea. The sequence goes on along the minus strand of JAHQIV010000273.1, from coordinate 25,000 downwards.
AATCATCCTACTCGTCTTATCATCGGTGGCGTAATCAAGTTACCGTAATCAATCATGGGTTCACGTTGGACCGGTTCGGGCTAACCGGTATACGGTTAGTAAATGCTATCAAACCGGTACTCGTCAATACGCCTCCTCAATGCGAAGTTCCATGAATGCCGAGAGCAACCGTCAGATCCGTGTGGCGCGGTCCCGCAAGCGCCTTCGTCATGATGTTCGCCAGCATCACCGAAGTCTCGCAATACTCGACCTTCACTTCACCGCGTTTCACTTCGTCGCGGATGTGATGGTACTTGATGTCGATGTGCTTGGCGCGGCCGTGGTTCACTGAGTTCTTCGTCATCTTGATGCACGACTGGTTGTTTTCGCGGATCATGAGCTCGTCTCGTGGGCAGCCGCCAGAATCTCGCACAGCAGGCGATGAATCCACTTGCCCTCTTGGATAGTCAGACTAAGCGCAATGTACTCCGCTTCCTCGTAGACAGCGAGACGCTTGACTGCTTCTTGCTTCCCCAGCTCACTGGCGCACCCATCAGCATGAACGTGTAGCCTGAAGTCGACTTGCGGTCCGCGAGGTCGCCGGCCCAATCCGCGTCCGAGTAGCCACGAAAGTCGATCTTATCATCCGGCTTGAAGTGGATGCCATGCGTCTTGGTGCCTTGCAGGTAGCGAAAGATACGCTTGACCGCAACCCAGTGTTCCTCTTGGGGGTTCTCCATGAAGCGCGACACATAGCCAACGGCGTACGCGATGGCAGGGCGCGTGGCAGTCATCAGGTTCATCAGGGCACCAACGGCTTCGCGAAACGGAGCGTTAGCCTTGGTCGCAGCGTCGCTTGGAACCAGTCGAGTGCTCATGTCGACGGGACTCACCACGGCCTTGCACTCGTCCATGCCGAAGCGCTTGAGAATGTCGTCCACATAGCGCCGCTGACACATCGTCACACTGCCGTCCGGGCCGTCCACCAACTCTATCCCAAGAACGAATGCGCACTTGCCGCTGTCGGTCATCTTGAAGCGCGTCTTGAGATCCTTCTTCGTGCGTGTGATCAGCTCCGGCGAACTCCCGATAATCAGCACATCGTCCACGTATACCAGCACGACCACGCGGTGACCGTCAACAACCTTGATGTAGAGGCACGAGTCGAAGGCCGACACTTGGAAGTCGATGGAGTACATGAACTCGTCGAACGTCTCGTTCCACACGCGCGAAGCCTGCTTGAGACCGTAGATCGCCTTGACCAATTCCAGGCAGTCGAAGTCACCATCCAGTTCGACGCCTTCAGGAACCACGCAGAGCACCTGTTCCTTCATAATCCCGTACAGGAACGCTGTCACCACGTCGAGTTGGTCGAGAGGCCAGCCGAAGTACTTGGAGATGGCGATGATCAGGCGCAGCGTCACGTACTTGACCACGGGCGAGAACGTCTCCGTGTACTCGATCCCGTAGCTCAACCTGGAGATGAGCAGCGCTGAACTACGGTCGCAAGACGTCGTGAAGGTGCTCCCGACTGAGCACGTCAAGCGGCAAGGCGAGAAGACGGCGACGGTGAAGACGGAGAACGCAGCCAAGGCGTTCAACACCGACCGAGAGTCTCGCCAGTGCACGTACTGCGGGAAATTGGGCCACACAGTGGAAAAGTGCTGGACCAAGCAGAAGGATGAGAATCGGGACCCAAGACGCGGCGGCTTTGGCCTTGGACGCGGGGCCAACACTGCCCAGTGGCGGAACGACGACGACAACTACGACTACGGCTTTGATCGAGTGGCGTCGCGGTCTCACTGGAGTGTGGTATTTCGACGGGCAAGGATATGCTCGGGATGTGGTCGGTCGACAGCGGCGCAACGCACCACATCTGCAACGATAAGGCCAAGTTCGCCAATTTGATCGAGCGGAACGAGGGCGAACTTTCGGTGGCCGACTGCAACAAGGCGGCCATCATGGGGGTGGGGACCATCGTGGAACGAGTGGTTCTGCCCAACGGCGACGAGAGCGAGATCGAGATCAAGAACGCGCTGTACGTGCCGAGCATGAGCAAGAACCTGCTCTCGGTGCCACAGATCAACAAGAGTGGCCTGTTGCAAGTCGTGTTCGACGGCACCAAGATGCAGATTGCGCACAAGGGCTCCAAGCAAGTGGTGGTGACGGCGAGTCTCGTGGATGGCCTCTACTGGCTTTACACGCCTCAGCGACAGCGATCGGCGAATGCGGCGACAAATGGCAAGACTGTCGACTTGCGCGCACGCATGGGTCACGCTCCGGTTGAAGTGCTTCGCAAGATGGTCGACAACAACATGATCAAGGATGCGAAGGCACCTTCCAAGTCGAGTGGACCAAGCGTTTGCCGCGGCTGCCAACAAGGCATGATGGTTCAGAAGTGACAAGCGCCGTTACGACAACTTCGAGCTGCTCCACTTCGACATCTGCGGACCCATGGAGGAAGAGTCGCTTGGCGGCAGCGAGTACCTGCTGCTGATCGTGAACGAAGCCAGCGGAGGCATGAAGGGTTTCTGCCTGCGTCCCAAGTCGGAGAGCGAAGACTGCATCAAGACGTACATCACCAAGGTGCTGACGCAGTTCGGCAAGAAGGTCAAGTGTGTGCGGCATGATGGAGCTCGTGAGTTCACGACCAACTCGCTCAAGGCCTTCTACGAAGACGAAGGCATCGAACAGCGAACCACGATTCCGTACGCGCACCAGACCAACGGCACGGCAGAGCGAGCCATCGGGACTATCGTCACGATCGGCCGCAGCATGCTGCATCACGCCAAGTTGGACAAGTGCTTCTGGGCTGAGGCGGCCATGACGGCCATCTACGTGAAGAACCGCCTGCCGTCACCCAAGATCGAGCTTCGAGATCGTGTACAAGTCCAAGCCAAGTGTGAAGCACATGCGTGTGTTTGGATGCCAGACGTACATCCTGACGCCAAAGGAAAAGTGGCGCAAGTGGGATCCCAAGGCTCGCGCCGGACTGTTCCTCGGCTACGAAGAAATGTTCAAGGCGTATCGAGTTTATGACATCGAGGCGGGGCAGGTCGTGATCAGTCGCGATGTCAACTTCGATGAATCGGCTTTTGGCCTTTCGGCGGCTACTTCGGATGAAGATGTCGATGATGCTGCGGTGGACCTGGACGCTCTCGACATCGACGATGATGGTCCACGCCAAACGACCTTTCAGCAGGCGGGGAAGCGCAAGAACCGACCCAGTGACGACAAGGACACTGCCAGACGATCGCGCCCCGTTCGCCACAAAGCTGGCTTAGAAGAAGCAAGTGTGCCGGACGAATTCTCCTCGCACCGAGCCGAACCCGACGAAGAAGAATTGTCTGGGGATCAAAATGAAGACGACGACTCAACTCCTCCCGTGTTTTGGCATGCCAGTGCCAACGCTGTCGAAGCAGCAGCTGACCTATCGGAGCCGACAACGTTTTAAGAGGCGGTCAACGGGCCTGATCAAGTGCACTGGTACAAGGCGATTCGCGCGGAACTGAAGTCGATGCGGCTTCGTGGTGTGTTTCGTGCTGCCAAATTGCACAACGGACAGTGCGCCATCGGCACCGAGTGGGTGTTCAAGATCAAGCGCAAAGCGGACGGATCCATCGAGAAGTACAAGGCGCGTCTCGTGGCCAAGGGCTTCAAGCAGAACTACCGACATCTCCATGCTGAAGAGTTGGCGCTTGAAGTAGATGCACCCAGCCTTCTGCAAACCACCGTACAGCGCCTTCAGGGGCGACCACGCAACCCACGCTTCCTCGTAGTCGTCGACCACATGGTGGTAGTCCACGTCCATGAGGAGCAGCATCAGTCCGAACGCGATGTTGCTCGCCTTGACGTACTCGTCCTTGGCCCGCAAGTCCGTGAAGCTCGGCGTCGTCTCCCGGTCAACGACATGCCACACCGACTTGGTCAGGAACACGCCACGCATGTAGCGGTTCCACGTCGCGTAGTTGTCTCCGTTAAACTTGTCGATGGAGACCTTTATCGAGGCATCATGGGCAGAGGACATGGTGCTTGGGCTCATTACCTGATGGAAGGTATGGATCTTGGACACCGTGAAGCTTGACGGAGCGGAGGGAGGACAGCACTCTGGGCGAGACCGGAGTGGAGACTGGAAACCACTTGAGGGGTAGAATGAAGATTCGAAAGTGATTGATTGATTGGAGTTATTCTAGCTAGCCTACCACATAGACATGCAGCTTGCGACCAATCATTAGGTGCATCTAATCACTACCATATGCTCGCCCAATCATCCTTCTCGTCTTATCATCGGTGGCGTAATCAAGTTACCGTAATCAATCATGGGTTCGCGTTGGACCGGTTCGGGCTAACCGGTTTACGATTAATAAATGCTATCAAAACAGTACCCCTCAATACATATTCTTGAAAGAATGGACGTCTCAAAGCGGTTATCTACGCAGCAGCTTCACAGTATAGCTGAAGCCCTGCAATATATTGAGCTGAGCATTTGAAATACAGGTAAGGACGATTTAATACTGAGGAATGAATGAGTACCTAGGAGCGATGCCTTCTGTGGATGCATATAGTTGACAAATGCGGGGAGGAGGGATCCGCTGCATACTTTATTTTGTCCGGTTGCGTGCATCTGTAAGTTTTTCAATGGTTTTGGTTTGAACTCGAGGAGGCATCAAATAGTAACGCGTGTTGCATGCATGATTTGCATAGGTTCAATGGACAGGAGCACAGTATGACGACAATAAAGTCGCCCTCGACTTCATTAACCAACGATTTCTGGTCTATCGATTTGTGCGAGGGAGACGTGTTTGGAACAGAGGCTCTCACTGGAGATAGTCGACGCTTGACAACAGCGGTAGCTGTTGGGGGAGTTAATGGTGGCACCCCTTTTAAGTTGGTGTATCTGTTGCTTGATGATTTTATTGTAGCATTATCCCCTATAGAGTGGGGGTTACACGATTACAGTCTAAATCATAAGTTTTCTAGAGCAACAGTACCTCTGCAGCTACACAAACGGTAAGGTATGAAATCATGGATTGGTATACAAAATATGGCCGCATAAATATTCCCACCCAGTGCCATGTCATAGATCGACGCTAAATCATTGGAAAGCTGCCGTATTCCAAATTACGCGAAATCGACTACGCTGGATGGCAACACTTGAGCAAGAGTTTAATTACCGTACTGGATTGACGTTTGCATTGGTGAATCACTTGCCATTATTCAAGGATATACCAAAGCAGCAATGCTTCGACATATGCAAGCGCAGTATGGTGGAAGTGGCGGCACTCGATTCGGTCGTTTTCGAGAGGGACGATCGAGTTGATGGATCAGATGTTCTTTGTTATCGAGGGCTCCGTCACCATACAGCAGGTGCTGGACCCCATTATGCACAACTACGTAACACTTCAGCGAAAGCGTCGGTGCAAGCCCCCACTACGTATTCCTTTAGAGCACAGTTGGTACTGCAAAGCTGGCCATTGATACTCCAGTGGCATCCTTAGGTCCATGCACGATTTTATTTGCTGATGATTCGAATTATGCTACCAACGCATCAGTAAGAGGTTTGTTGAGCAGCAATACCCTGACTGAAGTACCTGACGTGGAGTACGCTGTTGCAGACTCGCCGGTCGTGACTGCTTTCATCGTTGAGCTGTACCGTTGCAATTCCGAAACACTTCCGACTGGGGCATTATCGCGCCGAAATCAAGAGTTAGTTACTTGTTATGGCACTGCTCGGACGTGGAGGGCTCCAAATTGTGCGAGCAGCGATTGCAGCTCAGCAGAAACATAGGGCTGAAAGTGCGGCGCATTCGGTACGCTTAGTAGAAACAACTACACCGAAAGAGAAAGACGCTCCTCTTCTATCGCCTCGTGCATCTTCACTGAAGAGGGTTATGCAAATGGCCAATAACTCGTCATCCGTGAAGGTGCCTGGACCACCAATGCAGATGGACTTGCTTCACTATTTACGAAATCGTCAACTAGCGAAGGGCCCAGCAAGACCGAACAATTATTCTGAAAATCCAGTGTCAACATCGAGAACGCCCATATCGCCAACGAAGTCCTCAGTTCAATCTCTTGGTTCGTTCACTGCATCTTCGACTACTCCAGAAGAATTATTCCCCTGACTGCGTCGCGCCGGACAATACGACTTACGTCAAGACACTGGGCAAGACGAACTTCAGCCATACATTGATCCTACCGTTGTTGCTGCTTCGATGAGAGGTGCTCAGTTGATCAGAGAGACACGAGTTATTACCGAGCTGTAACAACCACTCCAGCAAAAGCTTGGACCAAAACTCGGCGTTTGGCAGGAGGGGTTGTTTGAATGTAGCAATTTTAATTCTGACGGAATAATGTGAACCAAGTCTAAATATGCATGTTAAATCCCATACTGAGCTTAAGTAAATCTGTAAGGTGCGAAAGTGACTGGACTGGGCGTTTCTACAGCTCTTATTGGCTAAATACCTAACTTTTAGAGGATGGTGATTGGTTTAAAAGTGTAAGTATGAAGATTTGACTACCATACTCTGCTCAAGTAAAAAATATTAACGGAATAATATTGGTTGCAATGCGCCATCGCGACAACTCGCTAGTCGAGGACGGTTGGTTGACATATGGAGAATGATAGAAAGAGGTCCGGGCTGTGTCGACGATTACTTCACGGCAAAGGCAACAAGTGAAAATCATAGTGATAAACATTCCAGTATATCTGCTCAGCGCTTAATCTAGCACTTAGTCCTTATGCGGTGGATCTAAGGGCGAGGAAAGTGACTTCAACACCGATTTCGACCTGACTGCAGCACTTGCCTTCTTTTTCATTGGAATCACTGGGGCGCTAATCGGTCGATCGGGTGACAGAATGGCACGCGTCGCGGTAATGTTCATTAAGCTGCATGATAATTTAAAGCAGTCAGGGGATGCCCACAATAGCAGAGTAAATAAACCCGAAGCTTACCTGAGAGGTGAAGGTTGTGGTGTTTTAGCCTCTCGTTTCAGAGATGTATCCGGTGGGGTCGACCATTTCACACTAGGGACCCGAACAACAGGAGGTTTCTCGCTTGCGTTGGAATCACCTGCTGATTGGAGCTGTTGGCGAAGTTGAGGCTCTTGTATAGATATCGACTGCGGCAGTGGTTGCAACAACGCTTGTTGTGGTGGCAAGAATGTTTCGTCGGAAGATTCCTCTAGAATGGCCTCCTGAACCATTGGTTGGGCGCTGAATGGTACGTTTGAACGGTAAATCCGCGACGACGTTGGCCCAGGGTTTATCTTCCGCAGCTGAGAGACACCACCTCCGGAGCTCACAATATCCTGATCATCGAGTTCAGTATCCCTTTCGTTATGCGGGTTGGTGACCTCTTTGCGGCATGATAAGCAGCGCACAAGACAGTCCTCATTTTCCGCGTCCAAACCGAGTAATCGGGATTCCAACCTATTCCAGCCATAGCAAACCAGAACGTTAGTTGAAAATAATCTGTTGAGCAATCGGGCACAGCTGGCGCCCTTCGCACTCTTTCAGTAGCTTCAAGTCCGCTTTTCGCTTTAGACTTCGTCTGATATTCTCTAACACACCAGTATGGTCAGGTTGCTGCTTGAGTTTCTCATTAAAGAGCTCAGCCTGGGCAGCCAGTTGGGCCGGAAAATCTAGGGCCAATGATTCAACCAGTGTTCGCTGAGTAGCTAGTGCCTCCTCAAGCAGTGAATGTCGAGCTGTAGCCTCAGTCTGGGCTGTCGTAAGATGAAGCAGTACTGTACTACGTAGCGAGCTCACCTCATCTTCTAGGTCGCCAACTTTCTCGAAAGCAGGTGCGGATAAAGACGCAATTTTCGAATCAACACTCTGCAGACTGTGTTCAATATCAGCAACACGGCGGCGCAGCGTTTCATGCGTAGTGCGGTCACTTTTGTCACGCATCTCATTCGTAATATGCTTGAGTGCAGCAAAAACCTCACGTGATTTTTCTTCAAGGAGCTCAATCCTTGACGAGACCGTGAAGACGTTCTTCTTGCGCTTCAGCAAAATGTTAGTCACATCTTTCTTTTGCTTTTCTTTGATATGGCCCTTGAGCTGGAACCATTTCTTGTGAGCTCGCTCCTTCAGCTCCTTTTCTTCTTCCGGTGAGAGCATCTGAGCGCGCTTCAGCTTTTTAAGTGCGATCATAGTCTTTGAGATCTCCTCCACAGCAGCTCCTGCTTCAGCATCGTCGTCTTCACTTGATGATTCAGACCCATCAGATGAGGAATCGCTCCCGCTTTCACCACTTTCTTCGTGGATCTCGGCAGCTTTTGCTGCCACGGAGCCCTGCAGTATCGACTGTAAATTCGGTGAGCTTGACTGCTGCGTAGACTGTGCCGCCGGAGCAATGGAGGTTCGTTTAGAGCCTGATCCACGTTTATTTCCTGATAAGCGCCGTGACGGATCACTATCATCGCTGAGCTCGAGTTTCTTGGTAAGACTAGGTCTTGGGACCATTTTTGAAGATCGTCGATGCGGAGCGGTTCTGTGTGGTAAAAGTGGGTCGATTGCAGTCCCCGGTATTTGTGTGGCTACCTTGGTAGATTCTGACAAAATTGGCTTGAATTCTAAAACGCCGCTCGAGGAATGATGCGTCGGCAATGGCCCTGAGTCCGTGTCGGACACCATCACATTGTCTGCAACTGCAGTTGGTTGGGGCCCTGGAAAGGTAGTAACTGGAGAAGGAACGATAGTTGTATGCGCCGATCCGTTCAACATGAACGGCTCAGTGGACCGTTCAATTTGAACAGTTGGAAGAAGCCTTGAGACTGATGAAGCTGCCACTGGAGCTTTGTCGGCCGGCTCCGCTACTGGGGTCGCTACCTTGGGTGCTGAAGTCATCGAAGAATTCCCATCTACGATAGACGTTTCCGCTGTTACAGCATGTGCAGTTGGTTGGGACTCAATTGATGCTGACGTCTCCAGTATTTCCAATCCAGTAGTATTTGTCGTGGAGCTACTGCTTTGATCACTTCCTGTCTGACATATCTCGTTCCCTTCATTTTGGACTTTAGTTGGTAGAGCTGCTGGAGTTTGCTCCAGCGTATCTGTTTTCGTTGGTGACATCGCTGAGCGACTCTCACTTGAAGATTCTTCAAATTGATTAATAGCTGAAACTGGAGCAGATATGTTTTCCTTCACAATTCCATCGGCCTTTGATTCTGCTAATGACCGAACTGGGATAATATCATGCTTTATCGCAACAGGGGCTTCGACTGCGCCAGGGTTTTCCTCAGTTACCGTATTTACTTGGTGCAATTCAGGTGGGGCTTCATCACCGATTCGTGGCGTAGCAGAAACAACTGCCTCCTGTTGTTTCATAGTCTCGCTTTTCTGAGGCTGAAGCGCTGATACTTGTTCAGACGGCGCCGGTGCACTAGCTGGTTCTTCATGCATCGCTACTGGTACAGGTGTCGACTCGATCACAGGGTGTTCCTCAGGTATTGGAACGTGCTGAGATTCAACCACTGGGGTAGGCAGCTGGATTACGGGAGGTGGGGCTTCGACTGAAGAAGTTATCGGGACTTCTGGAAGGCAACTCAGCTTCACCTTTTTAGTACCATGCTTTTTGTCTTTGCTCTTCTTTTTGACCCCGGGGTTCTCTGCTTCAACAGCAGTAGACGTACTTGCCGGGGTTGCTGCAAGCCGGTCTAAGATGGCAGCAGCCATTCCCGTCACGCGTACAGCTTTTTTGTCAGCTCCAATCTTCTTACTAACTGTTGGTGTCAAGTGCTTCACGTCGTCAGGAGGAGGTATGGCCCAACGATGTGGTCCTTGAGCTTCATCATCCACCGCTGCCGTACCGTCAATATTGTGCGCGATATTCCGCAGCTTGAGATCCAGCTCCGTCATACCGAAGCTCACCTCCGTCAACCAATTCTCCATCTTGTCCACACGACCGCAAACCGCTCGAAGTATAGCTTCCATTGCCATCGCTTGTTTGCCCAAGTCCTTGAAGAGCCCCTGGAATAACTCTCGAGAGGCATTTCCAGGAGCATCCTGTGGTACTTGAGCTACCGACACCTTGCCCATTTTGCGATATCGAGATCAAAAACACTAACTTACAAGTTAAGGTGCACTCCAGCCATGCTCTCAGCTGTCTTGGTTTTCTTCCGGCAATGCCTGAAGTAATGAAGCGTCGGCGTGGTTTCGTTCTGCTATTTCAAAGCGGCTTCTTGGCCATCGCCTGTTGATCATGACGATCTTTAAGCAATGGCCGCGCCGCTGGTTATTGCTTGTTGTGGGCATTATCATCGTGTTAGAAGCCTTACGAGGTGTTGAGGCTGCTGCTAATGGGAGATTCCAGTTCGCCCAAGCCGTCTACTCCACTACCGAAGATTTTGGTGTCGCCTACATTACGGTGCAGCGCAGTCTTGGATCCGACGGTCGTGCCGCAGTATATGTGTCGACCATTCCTGGCGTGGGGACCGCTGTTGCTGGACGAGACTACAAACCTATATTCAACGTCAGCCTTGTGTGGCAGGATGGCGAAGACTTTGAGAAAGCGATTTACTTACCTATCTACAATGACGGCAAACCTCAAGAGAGCCCCAAAACTTTCACATTGAAGCTGCACGACTCTATTGGAGCGGACATTAACCCAGATCGCAACCAAACGCAAATTGTGCTGGTACCTCCTTCCAACCGTGAGTTGCATTTATCTCTTGCTATGTTGCAATGCTACATACAACTGACTAGTGACCACCGCTGTATTTGTCAGTTGTACCCGGTAGCTTTAGTTTTATGGACGCCGCAGTGACTATATCAGAAGGCACCACACTAACCATTCCTGTGCGTTGGATTGCTGGTACGACGTCGGCTGCTAGTGTACAATTTCAGATTGTGTGCAAGAGTGCATGCTCGCCAGGAGACTTTGAATTGATAACTCCATTGACGCAGCTATTGCAGTGGAAACGGGATGATTACCCAGCCAATGTTACCAATCGTACGCAGAACATCGTGCTAAAAGTTCCAGACGATGGATTGTATGAATTATCGGAGACCTTCCTTTTACGCTTAGTGACAGTGGTGGCTACGGATGGCGATACGATCGGTACTGGAGCAATAGGAGACATTGGAGAAATGGTCGTGACTATTGCTGGTCCAAATAATGTGAGGGCGGGGACACTGCAGTTCGATGCTGATTGCTTTCCAGATTGTACAAGTACCAAGTACTCGATGTTTGCCGGAGGCACCGCCCGAGTGGTGATCCAGCGACTAAACGGGAGTGACGGAGATTGCTCCGTCACGGTTGCTACCCAAGATGATACAGCGTTAGCAGAATCGGACTACGAACCATTTGAGCGAACGCTTTCATGGAAAGAAGGGGACACCAGTGACAGACAAATTATCGTGAAGTCCTTGGTTCGACCAGATCCAAGGCTACCAGTTCGACGCGTCGCTATTGTGTTACAAAATAGCACAGGGGCCCCAATTAATGGAGCTCATGCTAGTACCACGTACGTGGATATCGCCAGTGTGACCGATGTTTTTCTCGGTGACGTCAACTTTGCCGCTCGTGAGCCGCTGGAGTCTGTGTTGAGGGTTCTAGACCTAAGCTTTATAGAGCTAGCTTCGCGAAACACAAGTTCGCGGCTCCAGTTGTGTCCTAGTGTAAGGATGACTGAGCCGGGGGTACTGACTGTTGCTATTCAGCGCAACTTTGCAGCTTTTCCCGTCCCGGTACACGTCACCGTAAACACCGTTGCGGGGACAGCAACGCCTGGGGTAGATTACGAGCCACTGACGAACACTGTCATCGCCTGGGCAAATGGTGACTCTGAGGTGAAGCAGATAGTCCTGAAAGTCTTAACGCCCCCGAACTATGACCCTCGACCGCGCTCTTTCTGGCTGCAGCTTTCTGACGTGACTGGCGCAATAGTCGGAGACTGCAACGTTCTAGAAGTGGTGTTGCTGGGAATTGCCCAAGGTCCTCATATTCAGTCTTTTGATCTCGATATGGCGCTGGGTTCGCTTACTCTCCGGATAAACGTTCCAGTTCAAGCATCGACGCTGGATGTGAGCAAACTGCTACTGCAATCCGAACGTGAGCTGAAGAATGGCCCAACATTCAGATTTTCTTCGCAACAGACGACCACGAGTAGTTTGGACGGTACAACCATTGTGCTCAACATTGGTGCTGGAGATTTCAATTCTCTCAAACGTGTGGTTAGTCTGGCAAAGAGTGCTAACACCACGTTCCTAAGCGTGAGTGCTGGTCTCTTCCAATATGTGCTTGACAACTGCCAAAGCAGCGGGATATATGCTTGTTCTCCGAAGATGATGGTAGGCACACCTTCAAGCGTAGCCATCGGTGTCACCAAATTTACGGCAGACACTGTTCCACCAAAGCTATTGAGTTATAGTCTGGATTTGCCTCGCCGACTGCTGAAACTTCACTTTTCGGAGGCCGTAGACTTCGCAACCCTTAGAATTGAAGGTCTGACATTTGCGGAGACCGCAGCAGGTATCGATGTCTACCCACTTTCATCTGCGACTACGCGTCTCTTTTCGCCACAGCCAGATCCATTAAGTGGTGCCACACTGCGCGATTTCAATCGACTGCCTGCTGACTACACCTTTCTCACGCTACAACTGGGTCGCGCCGATGTCACAGCTCTAAATACTTTTGGTACAGGCCAGGTAGGCATCACGAAGGCAAACACATTTCTGGGAATTGACAATACATTCATCGCGGATTTTGCCGGTAATGCTGCCACCGTCATGGCCCACGGAAAACTGCTTCAAGTTTCGGCCGCAGACTGTTCAGCGTGCCCTGCAGGATCCTATCTCGCCAGCTCGTGCTCAGATCTCAAGGACCGAGTTTGTGCCACCTGCAGCATTTGTCCTGGTAACTCATTTTCACTGGAAGCTTGCAGAGCTACGCAAGACACGCTTTGTTATCGTAAGTGTAGTGCTAAGCGAGCATATCCGCAAGTGCAGGCTGACCGTGTTTTTATGCATATACCAGCGTGTACAGAGTGTCGAGCCGGCCAATTCGTCTCCGTCGCCTGCTCTCCAACAACCGATCGAGTGTGCTCACCGTGTACTCAATGCACCTTAGATGAGTACGAGGTCTCGCCGTGTGCGACAGGGGTAGATCGTATTTGTCGTACTTGCAATTCATGCACACTAACGTCTGCACAGCAGTTAATGTGCCAAGACAGCCCCATGTGGAAGCGACTGCAAATGAGAATGCCCTACAGCTGCCCCCAACCTGGTCAACAATTCAAGACACGCGAAGAAATGCTTCAACGTGCAAAATCGAACCGTTGTGGATCAGGCCGCTGCTCCTGTGTTGCTACTGGAATACCTGGCAACTCGAATCCGAACGGGGACGGGTTTCCAGACGACCCGCGATGCACTGGGCCTGTGGCATACAACATCCTCGTTTAGAGAACTGCTCCAGTTGTACTGTGCTATTGCGGTTATCACCGATTAACCAGCACTGAGTTGGACTTCTCTACCGGTAAAAAAAACTCTTTTGAAATCCTGGCGGGATGCGCATTGTCGATTGTTTTGATATGTACTATTGGCACTCGGTTTAGTGAGACGCCGCACGGATCTCGTAAAACTCGTAAGAGAGTTCCTGTGCATCACTGACCGTCTCAAGAAGCTCTGGGCCATCTGCCAGCTCGCCCACAGGCGTGATGTCGTAGGAAAGATCGGTACTGGCGGCCAGGAGAGCGTGAAGGTGAATGACACCAAAGCGACTGTGGCTGTTAGCATTCATGAGGTAGGCAACACCGTTGGGATTTTTAAGCACGTGGTGTCGTACCACTCGCAAAAATCCTTCGGCCGTACTGGGTTCACATATGATGTCACTAGCGATCACAACTTCAGCCTTGGGCACCGCTTCGATGCTTTCAGTGAGGTCCCAGTCCAAGTGAGCCACCTTCACTTCCGGCTTCGTCGGATCAAATTCGTGCGTAAACGGTTTGTTCAGCAGAACATTGTACTCAAGAGCGGTGCAAGTATCGCTCTGGTAGTCCGTGAGTGTCGTGTGACTTGCATAGCGGGCAGCAACGATGCCTCCCAGCCCAAGACCACTGCCAACCTCAATCACGCCCTTGCTTTTGAACAGTTCACGGTGCTTGTGGATCCAACGTGCAAGGACAAAAGCTGCTCCCCACAGTAGATATCCGGTCTTTCGCTGGCCTGTCATGCGCGTGGGCACCTGGCGAATGAGCACCTCCAATGTGCCCTGAGTACCGTCCTCCTTCTTTGGAGCATTATCACGGGGGTCAAAAGGGAGCGGCACCGCACGCGGCCACAAGCGCTCTACTTCACCCACTTGACGCACGCGGTGCGGGAATGTAATGGCCGACGGACTAATCGTGCAACTAGTGACGACCTCGGCAGCTGCCTGTTGAGCGTCAGAGTATCGACGTTAGTGAAATGTTTTTGACTCCATAATCGCATTTCAACGCTAGATATGCCGACCTCTTGAATGTCCTCGTTCCCGTACTCCATAAGACGCATCAACAGTGGATGTGCTCCAATACGCGCTGCAAATATGCAAGCAAATCAGTACCACGAACAGGAACAAAGTAACTAGTATCATTACTTCGGGAATCTTACCGATAAAGGTAGCATTGTCCACGTCAACCACCGTCTCAGCAAGTAGCAGAAGCATCTGCAGCCAGCAAAAATCATAGTTAGCACCAGTTGCGTGGAAACTGCTAGCGCGATCACTAGCTCCAGCTGTACCTCATGCGTAGTCGCCAGATCTTCCGAGCTCACATCACAGTGCATACGCTTGACAAATGCAGCCATGTGCTCGGTCGCAAACGTGAGGAAACCCGCTGTCAGCAATTTCCACCATACGGAAACAACGTCAGGAAAAACGAAACTCCTATCATCTCCATCGACAGCGAATCTAACCCAGCAAGGCCTCCTTCACTTACCCAGACCGAGCACGCAACGACCGTACGTCGTACCAGCCAACGCTCGAACGTGCTCTCGCGAGGCGGCAGACGTCGCCAGCTCCTGAACCAGCGGGCGAGTCGCAGCCACGTCCACGGGCAGCGGGGCCGGCGGTGTCGAGCAAAACAGCACCATCTCTCACTTGCACAAACTCTCCGGGGAGAATTGTCTGATGGATGGAGGTGACGGAGACGGCGCTCGCTGGGTCGAAGCCGCGGCAGCTGCCGGTCACGAGTGGCCGTTACGGGCTACGTCAGTGGCCGCCACCGATTGGCCCGCTCAACATTACTCACGTTAAGCATGTCGCGCGTTGCGAAGAAACTGCAGGATGTGTGGCGTACACAAGTGAGGTCACGTTGAAGCGGTCGACGGGCGCGAAACTTACATGCTGCTCAGCTCTTTGCCACGTGCAGGGGGAGACCATAGCACACGGCAGCATGGCCGTTCAAATACTTGAGCTTGCACACGCTTCGCGAGTCCTGCAGCACTCGAGCCAGCGATGGACTCGAGTTGCCGTCCTCGTTCAGAAGCCACTCCTGCAGAATCTTGACGCTCAGTTGGTCGATGTCCCGGTCCGTGACGTCCCAGAGCATCGCCAGCACCGCCGGGCTGCCAGCTCGCAAGTACGCCAGCACAGCGCCACTCGGGCCGAAGATACCCTCCCGCTCGAGGCGCCCGCTGCTGCAACCAAACAACAAGGCGGCGCTGCAACCAGACTTCAGACTGAGAACTTGGTCGCGATGCAAGTACACCTCCCCGGAGCCGTGGCCGCAATAAATATATAGGTCAGCGGCCAATAAATAGTTTCTGTAGTTTGCAACGTTGCAGCAAGGTAAAGTAATCGTTAGAAAAGAATCATCACACGCACCATCATTTTCAAGCTGTTCACCTCAGTTTGTCAGGATCAGGAACTTCCCCGACAACTCCTTCCCAGCCGTAGGTTGTCACTCCGCCTTCTAACACAGGCCCCAGCTGATTTTGTGTCGATTTGAGGTCCCCAGCAGGATTCAGAAGAAAGCGCACGCGGTCCCGTCGAATCAGGGAGTAGGTTGGTGTTGGTGGTATTACGCGCTTTGCGTTCTGCAGGATCAGATCGAGAGACGGCATTCGGGTAACACCACTGCAACTTTCCATGACATCCATACCTTCCCACGGAAATTGCTGCAGCTGGTGATTCAATATCAAGATGGTTGAAAAGCCTTGGTCAACCGCACTAAGCTCTTTCGGCAGCGTCGAATTCAGAGTCTCCAAGAGAGCTGCATCGCGGGCAGCAATGAGCCGCTCAACCAGCACCTTTTTCAAGCCATCGGTGCGGAGTCCTTCAGCAGCGAGAAGCTGTTTCACCTCGCTAACTTTCATCTTCTCAATGTTATCCATCTCTAGTTTTGGTAGGTAGCTTGAGTGAGTCGCTTGAGATGGACTAGATTCAGACCGCTGCCCCAGTTTTCGTAATAGTTGAAGGGCCTCTCGTGCTTCATAATCGGGTAAGGGCGCATCAATTTCTGCCGCAATATGCCGAATTCCGTCAACTACCTCACTGTCTGATAACCATTGCTGTGCATCTGCGATTGCACAGAGCAAGCTTTGATTCCTCTCTGCCAGCTGGACGGGACCTGCCTTTCTCGAGGTAAGCAAATTCCAGCACTGCCGAACGCACTGCGTTTCATGTGTGCTTGTTCCTTTCATGAGCAAGCATCGCCAGAATCCAAGTGTTTCCTATGCACCACATAACATAAATTTGTAAGCACTAATACCTTGTCAGTACCTTAAATTTTCCTCGTACCTGCATAGAGCGCATTGATTTTTCTATACGTTTGTCTAGTTTCTTACGGGTATCCCACCACTCTTTCTTTTGCTCCGAGCTCCACGAGTCTGCCTCTTCGGCCGTGTGCCCAGACAGAACTTCCCTGTAACGCAATATGCACAACGTCAGATCCCCACTCGACATCGATAAATTGATCATACCACTAGTGGCGCACCTTGACTTTTGAACAATTACATCCATCTCGTGAATACACGCTTTCCAGGATACGCTGGGCAAGCAGAACGAGATCGGAGCAGCCCCATTGGTCTGTCATATCATGATGTTAGGATATTGTCAATTCACCAATTGACCGAGCAATACGTACCGGAAAACGAGTAATCACAAGCTCAGATGATAGACCTATCATCAAGGAAACGATGACCCAAGTGTCGGGTAGCTGCTGGACCTTATCAAAATAGTTTCGAGCCATTTCTTCCACCTGCTTGTGCGGCGAAATATTTTGATCTGCGCCTGAACGAGCTGACAATTGCTCAAGTTGATTAATCAGAGCCTCCTTCGCTGATACATCTGTATCCGAATCTGGAGGCTCTGATGACCCTCCTTCGCATTCGTTGATGGTGCTAGCATTTGCTAACAATGCACTGCTAGCCCATGAAAGAAACCAGGCTCGGTCACCACCATCCATTCGATCTGCATCGCCGCGGGCACACACCTCAATTTCAGCAAAAAATGCCATGCCCAATGTTGTCCGCAACTCTTGACTTAAGTGAGTGATGCCTAGATAATCACCAAACAAGTAGGCTTCTTCCAGTAAAGCAAGCGTCCGGTCCAGACTTGTAAATGCTCGAGGCGAGGACGAGCGCAACAGCTTGATGTTTATGCGCCCTAATTCGAGCATGCACTTCGCCCGTTCCACTCGTGAATCACAGCGCTTCATCATTCGTTTAAGCGTCTTCATGGAATCTAGAAGCGTCTCCACTGTACATGGATCAGTCAAATCGATGATCTCACTTTGATGGCGCGTATACTTCCGCCAACAACGAGCATTGACCCTTGTTAAGGTATTGGAGTCAGATATTTCTCTATGTTTGAACGCGGACAATGACTTGATCGCTTCCAAGTAACAACACAATGCTTTCTGTTTATCCCCTTCAATGACGTGCACATCTCCTTGTTGTACCATTTCGTTGCACATTTGTTCAATGAACGCCCAATCGGAGTGGACACAGGGATGATGTCTCGGTAGTAAACCACTCGTATCAACATCGTGCATCTCCGGTTCCATCCTCGAATTCGATAACAACGATATTGCTGTTTTTGCTTTTTCCAAGTGACTCGCATTCAGCTCCAATTCTGCGTATTCATAAAATGGGGTCCGACGAAACAAATGCAGATTCAGACCCCCCACAAGCCGCATAGCCTCAATCAAATACGATGCAGCTCTATGCGGCTGGTCTGAATAGCAGTAGAGGGATGCTAGTCGACATAACGACAGCTTCGCAGCATACAACAAATCCCACGATGAGCTTTCTAGAGCCATAAAATAAAGAAGATGCGTCGATTTCCGCTGTTGCCACTCCGTTGTTGACAACTCAGAAGGTAGGTCAAAGTACGCAGCTTCAGCAGTTGACGATGCAGCAGTGAACTTCTTTGACATTTTCCAGCAAATCCGCAGCGCTGACTTAGTTTCAGTGATAGCACAAGTACTTCGCCCCTCCCGAAAGTGGATATCCGATAAAATCGTGTGAACTAACAACTCCCTCATTCCAATCGCCTTTACCGTCGTCGCGGTCGAGCGTTGCTTCATAGTCATTTTTATCTCGCTCAGTATGGTAACTGCATTTTGTAAATTTTGGCATGCTTGAACTGTGTTACCGGCATAGTGAGATACCCTTGCAGCAATAATCGCTTTGTCGACGTGCTCAAAGCCCAACACTCCTCTGTTACTGTGATCACCAGACGGATCAATGGCTTGCGATCTTTCAATCGAGGCGTCGTTGCTAGTCATTGTTCCAAGCAAACCTAGCAACAAGGGCGGAATGCCTCCTGATGCAGTGCATGGAATGTTCTCAGATACCCTAAACGTCTTTAGCAAGGTTCTAGCCTCATTTTCTGCTGCTGAGCACGAGACCAGTGACAGGGTGTTACAGACAGATTCCAAGCAAGTAATCACGTGGGATCCGGCAAACAGATAACCCGAGGTGCTATCACGAACACCCCAATAGAGCAAGCACCTCTCGATATCTGTGATTGCATTCTGTTCGCTGATCAAAACCTCTCCAGCGACATCAAGACAGTGAGTAGTGCCAGCGTAGCTGCCAATGAGAGCAATTTCCATGGTGATCACGCCACGCCATCCGTAAACACCTCCGAGATCAAAATTTGATTTATCGGTGAAGTCTTTGAGTTTTTCAGCAGCAGCACTTAATGAGCGATGCGTGTGTAAAAGTCCCTCGATCAAACTGTTGAAGTCGCGTTTTTGGTAATAAGCACAGAAGAGCAGCTTCCGTTTTGCTAAAGTGCGAGCGACTTCTAACAGAATATCATTGCAATCCATGGTATTCTTTGTGAGGCTCATCAAAACACCATCTAAATAATTTTCAATCATACAGCATAGTTCCACAGTATTGTACATGTAGGATAGAAAGTCAGGTGCATCGCTTGCACTTGCTCGCAAATTCATCGTAATTTTGGCAGACGTTCGTTCAAATGCAGATCGAAATGTACGCCAAAGTAGCCAAATCTGCTTCTCGGGAATGTGACGAGATTTATACACGTGACTTGCGTTACCCACAAACGCTTTGAACACATCAGCCGTAGAAGATTTCATATCTACACCCGAAGATGTTAGCTCTTCTAGGATGCAAGATACGTACTTGTTGACACTTGCTTGCGGAGTGTTCTCGTAAATATCTCCACAATACAATAGTGAGTATCCAGTGAATTCCCGCGACTTCGTAACATTGCCCAATTCGCGGAAGCAGTGCGCCAGCAAAGAGGTAATTGCATCGACTTTGAGCTGCGCGTGCGCCTTGTGGATGTCTTCTATAGAGAGCTTGCTGCACATTACGTACTCTAGGTAGCTTTCAGCGAGCTCGAATGCTCCGACCAGAGCTGAAATCGTATCTTGGTACCTCCCTGCCTTGTAGCAACTTGAAGCACAAGTATAGCATTCTCGGGCAATTGAATTCAGATCACCAAGGATTCCTTGGAGAATTGATTCACTCGGCTTCCCATCTATCATTGCGTAATCCAATAATTCCCGGACTAAACCCACATGTTGAGATATCGAATGCAGAGCTGGTTTGGCTGCGTTTGAGCTAGCCGCCCTGCAACATCTCACCGAGAGCATCACAGCCATTCGATGAAGCCTCGATTCTTCCAAAATCAAGGTTTCGATGGCCTTGATATCTGTAAGGGTCGCAGACGAGCGCAGCTCCCTAACCGCCTTGCATATGTTCCCAAAGCTGCAACACCAGGTTAGACTAACGAGATTAACTGTAAGAATGATCTAAGCACTTACCATGTGACGACTTGTTTGTATAGCTGGTTTTTCTGAAAATCTTGAACACCGATAGCATAGTTGAATACCTTAGTCGAACTTCTTTTAATACAACGCATCAGGAACAGGACGTGATCTCGCGAGCCCAACCCAACAAAACTGTAAGGCGTCAACGCCTCGATTTTTTTGAGATGCACCCGCGCTGCCTTTTCACACTGGTCAAGCCACTTGCTGGGCTCGGTGCTATGGGCGAGGTCCCGAACAAGTGTTCCAGAGCAAGATATTAACCTTTCCGCAAAAGCAGCGCTAGCACGACCGCTTTCTGATGAAAGGCATACTCCTTTTTTCTTAGAATCAGCTGCATTAAACAGCGCACCAGCAATCGAAAAAAGGAGGCACGCCTGAATGGAGGTTCTCGTGCTTCCAAATAGCTCTACGTAGTGAACCACACTTTCCAGAATCATCACGCTTCTCAAATGCATTCCACACAAGTCAGAAATCGAAGCAAAATGCTCGATCCAGTTCAAATACTCCCACTGGAGTGATTCTGACTGTCATGCATTAAAAGTTAGTAAACAATAACGCAATTAGTAAGTCAGTAGAAAAACTCATGTCACCTCATTACTATACGCACAGTGTACATATGTGGCGCTTCGGGAACGGCTTGAGATAAAGCATTTGCTTCTCGAGCATAAAATGCATACACTTCCTGAAGCCCCCGTTGCGATCTTTTGGTGGCACGCTCGTGTTGGACGCCAACGCGATGAACCTGAGTGTCAATTCATCAAGAAACAAGAAGCTGTCAGTGCACACATCGCATACCGCCGCTCATTATCAGCGGTGTTGTGTGCCACCCACCTGTTGGATGAAGTACGAAGTAGTGTAATTGGAGCATTTAAGCAGGAATGTCAATGCTGTTGAGCGGAACCGGAGGGCGGTACTGGCTGTTTCGGCCGACTTTTGTTTGGCGCCGTCCGCAACTGCAGCACATTTCCACAGTATTCGAAATGTTCGATCACTGAAAGACGAAGACAGCTTTGAATTTTGACCGGGGAGTTTTTGCAGGTGATCGATCCACTGAGATAGGGTGCTATCCGCAACTATCAAGACGGCCTATAAGGGTGATAGCACAGCGTCGTTAGACTTGTTACCACGCCAAAACCACGAAATTAAGCATTCGCACCTCGGAATTTTTGTCGGCAATTAGCAGCGTAACGCAGGTGTTTACATGACCCAGCATCAAGCGCGTAAATTGCTCAGAGTGGCAGCCCATGGGGTCTGGGAACTCCGCCACAAGCTCAAACTGCTGTATAACTCTGCTCGTGCAATCATCCTCTTGATCCAGCAACCCCATTAACTGCGATGTCTTCGCAATATCGCCTCCGGATGCTTTGCACACCTTAGCATGCGCGTTCCACAGGCGAACATGGATACAAGCAGCCACACAAATCGCAGCCACGCGCATCTGTACCCCAAATACCCACCACACATTAGAAAAAAAAATCACGCGACACTCTCAATCACAATGCAACACTTACACTCGGAATCTCCGCGTACTTCTTGGCGACTTGATACAGCAGATTGTCCACGACGAGGTCCCCGAGCCGCACCGCGTGCTCCAGCGCACAAGCCACGTACAGCGCCACACACGCCAGGTCCAGCGCCGCCACTAAATCCTCCATATCTAGTGTATAGAACGCCACCAAACAGTTTTTATCAGTACTTCCGGTCATTGGTTTGACTCGACAATTAATTGTCAACCTGCTTCCTTGACTGCAGCGGCGCTGGTGGACGCGTAGGTCTTCACAATGCTCTGCGCCAGTTTGACGGCGAACACAGCGTCATTTTTGCTGCCATCGCTCACTCGTTGGCGCTTGGGATCGCGCTCGACTGCCAGCCCTTGAGACCACTCGGCGCGGCGACTCTCGACCGCGGCGCTTAGCAGCTTCAAGGCGAGTGGAGACGCCGTCAATGCGCACGCGGTGCGTACAGAAGCCGGTGCTTCAGGAGTGAACAGCGTGAGGGCCTTCTGTGCTTGCCCGCGCCGCTGGAGGAGCGATAGAAGCTGAGCGCGCCAGGCGTTGGCGCCTCGCATGCTTTTTTTACAGTAAGTTAGCAAATAATTAATTTTAAATTATCAAATTTAATAAATACTTTTTTAAAGCTACCGGTATCAATTATAATCAATAATTTTGTACTTTGAAAAATACAAAAATATTTGTTATAATTGATATCGGTTACATTAAATCTTTAATTAAGGTGCAATTATGTATTTAATAATTATTTTCATATTGTTAAAATTCAAAATGAAATTATGTAAAAATGAAATAAATATATTGTTTTTGCTACGTACTTAGACGTCACTCACCTGGTTGTGAAACCTCGACATAATGACGGGTGCGTGGTGGGGTTCCCATTTCCCAAGAGCATTGACAAGGCAGAGCATCATGAGTGTCCGCAGCGGATGGCGCGGCGCGTTGGCGGCGGCCTCTTCCTTCGCCTCTAGACAACAGCGGTGCCTTTCGACTGCAACCAAGTC
The DNA here is from genome assembly GCA_030463285.1 of Phytophthora europaea. Lineage (NCBI taxonomy): Eukaryota > Oomycota > Peronosporomycetes > Peronosporales > Peronosporaceae > Phytophthora > Phytophthora europaea. The sequence goes on along the minus strand of JAHQIV010000273.1, from coordinate 2,274 downwards.
GACTCGCTTCTCGTCCACGCAATCGGCCGCCGTGGAGACGCCGCAGACGCAGCGCAAGTGCGTCGCTTACCGCCTGGGCCGCGTCGAGTACGAGACCGCGTGGGACTGGCAGAAGCAGCTCATCCAGCAGCGCGTGGTGTCCATGCGCGCTGGTCAGTCGGTGGAGAAGGATGTGGTTCTAATCCTAGAGCATCCGAGTGTGTACACGCTGGGCAGAGGCGGCACCATGGAGAACGTCAAGTTCGACCCGGAGACGGAGCACGTCAAACTGGTGCGCGTCGATCGCGGTGGCGAAGTCACGTATCACGGCCCCGGACAAGTCGTGGTGTACCCAATCCTGGACCTGACGCAGCACAAGAAGGACCTGCACTGGTACCTCCGCCAGGTGGAGGAGGTGGTGATCCGGACGCTGGCCAAGTTTGGCATCCAGGGCGAGCGTGTGGACGGATTGACAGGCGTCTGGGTGGAGGAGCAGCTTGGATCTGGCGATGAAGAGCACCGCAAGGGAAACTACGAGCGCGATATGCGTAAAATCTGCGCGGTCGGAACGCACGCGAGTCGCTGGGTTACCATGCACGGCTTCGCGCTCAACGTCAAGACGGACTTGCGCGGATTTGACCGTATCATTCCGTGCGGAATCGACGATCGCGCTGTTACCAGTATCGAGCGCATTCATCCGGATGCGACGATCAAGGACGTACAAGACGCTGCTATCGAGGCCATCAGCGAGGTCTTCCACCTCAACATGGAAGACGTCGAGGCCACGACGCCGCTGTAGAGTCTATATTTACTCGGTATCGGATGGATGTCTGTTTTTGATTTTTGATTCAGTCGACGAGCGATAGATGGCTTAACTCGTCGAGCGCAAATGTGACGATGGTATCGACTGTTGCTAGGCCTCCGTTGCCTGACACATACCAGCATAGGTTAGATTTACTGAATAGAGCACCCGCACAGTATTCAAACAAGCAACGGCCATACTAACCGACCACCCCGCATGCCAACTTCTTCTCGACCGGCGGCACCATCTTGTAGCCGAACTCGTCCAGCACTCTAAGCTGTTTTGCCGTGATCGGGTGGTTCCACATGTTCGTGTTCATCGCCGGCGCGTAGATGAAAGGCTTGCTCATGATCCACGCCCGTGCAACGCAGGTCTGCTCAGTAGCCAGCCAAAAGCATTAGTAACTTTTCCCACTCACAAAAGGATGAATAGACAGCAACACACAAGGAGGTTGTCAGCCAAACCGTTCGCGAGCTTGCCCAAAGTATTCGCCGACATTGGTGCCAGCAGCAGCACATCCGCCCAGTCCTTCAACTGCAACAATTCAGAGCATGCACAAGTATTAGCCCTGCTTGGACCACTATGGAGCATCCATCCAGACGCACTTCAATGTGGCGGACGCTGTCCCCGACGACGTTCCACGCCTCCCACTCGTCTTCGTCTCGCACAACTGCAACTCTACCAGCTCTACCACCCGTTAACTGCGTTGCAGCGTTGAACTCCGCCCATGCCTTTGCGTCGTAGTCCTTGGCGCGCTGCAGGAAGAAATCCGCCGACTTGGTCAGCACCACGCAGACCTGTCAACAGAGACACAACCAACAAACTGAGCCCTCGCGCTTCGCAGGCTACCGCTATGCAAGCCCCCACCTCCGCCGTCCGTGAGAGACGCACAGCGATCTCCGGCACCTTGACGGTGGCCACACTACCGCTCGCACACAGCAGCACTCGAGGTCTCCGCGACGTTGATGAATCCATGTCAACAGATATGTCACTCGAGCGGGGATTTAATTTTATGGGTGATGGTCACTGGGTACCCTTTTTTAGCTTACTATTATTGTGAAAACCGACAAAGATGTCCAGTCCAGTTAATCTGACAAGGAGGGGTAGAAAACATATAAAAAGGGGTACGGAAAATACTAAATCGTAGGATTGGCGATAGAACGTCTGTATGCAAATCTCGGCCAAATGCTAATGGGTTATTAAAATAGCCGCAGAGGTGCAGCAGCCAGAACTACGAGTACTACTCGTGCAAAAGTAGCTCCGCGCATAATATAGGGGAGGTAAGTATTATATGTGCTCATTAGGATTTTATGTGCTACAGCTTCGAGTTCGCAGCCCACGTTGATCTGGGACGCCGCTTCTATATACAAGCTGCCTTCAGAATGACCAGCTGATACCAGGCATTCGGAGCGATTTGCTTATACAATAGTGGTTATCACGGTTGGAAAGTAAGTATGTTTCAGCTACCAATCAAATCAAATCTTCAACTTTCA
>JAHQIV010000272.1:0-25578 GCA_030463285.1 Phytophthora europaea | reverse complement strand
GTGCGCAGCATCGTCGCTACTGCCGCTTCTCCGATGACCGTCGCCAGTCGTTAGAGCGCCTTCCGCTCTGGATCCGCCAGGTGGGGACAGTCTCCGCGTGCAACGTGCGTTGCAGGCGTGTTTGGGCTACCAGTGGACATGTTCGTGTCCACAGGCAGGTTCTCAGCCAGGCGTTCATAGTCCATACGAACGTGTAGTTAGTCGGTCGTTGAACGGACTACAAAGTGCTACCAGGTTTAATGGGCTTACTTAAGCCCAATACCTTAGCTTACACGTGAGCGCACGTGTATGAGGAAGCGTAGGTGTATTTAACTTAGGTTAAGTATACTTGTGTCCACAAGTATAGTTAAACCTAGATAAAGGGACTAAGCGATAGCTTTGGTATGAAATGAGGACTGAATTGAATGTTACAGATTTGGACGGAAAGATGTGACGGACACAAAACAATGACAGATGACGTTTTACATCGGCCGCACCATACAATCATTTTGACCAATAAGATCATCGCTATGTGAACGCACCGTCGCCACTCAAAATTAGTGTTGGAAATGCAGTGTCCGGAGGACGCAGCAACTGCTCGCTTGCGAGCTTGGGGGGTGGCCGACGAGGACAACCTGTGCAGCGACTTGGAGGATGATGAAGGTGACACAGCAAGCACTGCTGTTGAAGTGGTAGTTAGGGACCGACGAAATGCCTATTCCAACGCTCTGAAACTCAAGGTGTTAGAAGATATCAATACTGGCGTCAGCGCCACCGAAGCTGCGAGGCTTCACGGTATCAAGTCGCGGACTGCAGTGCATGCGTGGAGGGGTCGGGAAGCTATCATCAGAGAGGCATGCAATAACAAGAAGCGATCTAAGTGCAGCGTCGGTGGGCAAGGCAGGAAGAGCCTATTCCCGCACTGCGACGAGCTCATACAGTGGATTAAGGAAATGAGACGCGACGACTTTCCGCTGAAGACGTCCCATGTTTTGGTGTTCGTAAAGGAGGAGTACAGCGAGTTCACGTCGGTGTACTTGGCGAAGAACAAGGAGGAGAGCTTAGGCCGCATGATGCGGCGGATTGTCTACCAGCGTGGGTTCTCGTTTCGGCGCCCTACGAAGTCTGTGCTCTCGACGCTAGACCTTGAAGCGGAGCAGCGCAAATTCGCTAGCGAGGTAGGAAGCAAGGTCAGCGCTACGTACGCACGATCGTGCATTTTCAATGCCAACGAGACCGCAGTGTACTACGACGACACCCCCACTCGTATTATTAGCAAGCGTGGCGCCAAGAAAGGAGTCAAGATCAAAGGACGGGTGCGATCGGAGAGGGCAAGCGTGCTGCTAATTGTATCGGCTACAGGACAAAAGCTTCGCCCGCTCATCATCTTTAAAGGGCAGCCAGGAGGGCGGGTGGAGGAAGAAGTCCAGGGCCATTCCAACCGAGTTATGGCGACCGTGCAGACGAATGCCTGGATGGATTCGCGGGTGTGGCGGGACATCTTCATTGAAAATGCCTGGGGTGGCTTTGTGTGTGATACCCAGCCCGGGCCGCTTGCGATCTACGTGGACAACTTGAAGTGCCACGTCTCGACCGAGGCGCAGGACGCATTTGCTACCTGGGGTACGGAGATGGTGCCCCTGCCCAAGAACACCACCTCGGTGCTCCAACCTCTTGACGTGGGGGTCATGGGCCCGTTTAAGCAGAAGTTGCGCGCCATCACGCTGTCCTATGAGCTATCAGCAGTTAGAGAGAGCAACCGGGTGCCCCTTCGCGAACGTCTGCTGAAGCTACAGCGCCTACCAGCACCCGAGAAGCGGAAGCGCTTGGTGGAGCGCGTCGTTGCTGCGTGGGATGCTGTTAGTGAGAGTAGCATAAAAAAGGCATGCAGTAAGGCTGGACTCTAATAGGCTGACCAGATAGGGCGGGGGACATCAGTAGGTGCATCTACTGCCTTGGAACCCCGGCACCAAGGTCACCACTCGAGTGTTTAACTTTGCAACAGTCGAGGGAATTGAACCCTCGTCACCTCATTAAAAAGGTGGTGTCGAGCCGGTTGAGCCCCAAAGCAATGTTTTATTGGCGCCAAAGTCAATTTTGCTATGCGTAGATATAATTAGGTCCTCGAGTTCCGATTGGTTAAATATCAGTTTTGGCTCCAAGTGTCGTTCTTTTGAGTCCGCCTCGGTCTCAATACAATATAAAAACCTAGCGCGTCACATCCTTCCGTCCAAATCTGTAACTGTGGTTTCCTCATAAAACTGATATCAATAAATAGAGGTTCTGCCAACGAGTGGTTGGCAGAGTTTCTGGCCTAATGCATGATTTTTATTGGTGGAAAGATGTTGCTTTCCATCAAATGTATTGCTTCCAAATATGAATGGTGACCACACTGTGATGTGGTCTACCCGAATATATCCATTAGTGGATGTTGCACTAAGGTGGAGGTGAACCGAATGTGTAGCCCCGCTACAGTCATTGCCGTCGTTTACTGCCTCTATCCTCGTTGCCGCCTGCTGTCCTGTTCGACACTCCCTCACGATTTCATCCTGCTTACTGTAGACTGCAAGAATATGAGGTTTTGGTGAAACCCTACGACTCAATTATTGTGCTTCCCGTCCGAATTTGCCGTTTTTGGGCCTATTGACGGAACCGCCATCAAACTGACGCTTCACTCTTATTGGCCAGAATTGCTGTGTCGCGTACCATTTATCCTATTTGGATGTGGCTTCAGGTACAGTGTACCCTCTCGCTGTGGCTACTGTTGTGTAGTGAACATAGTTTGACTAGTGTGTTGCACATAATGTCTTTGTAAACAAATGATTTATGCATTTATACAGGCTTGCGCGATGATTTGAAGAACCGCGCATGGAAATTTTGAGTAGAACGCACAATAACACTGCCGGGTACAAGATCGCACTGCGGTAGCTGGCAAACGACCTCTTGAAACATCTAAGCCTGGACACTCGAGTTGAAGAAATCGACACTCCTGTGCAATTTGACTGCTTCAGCTGTGGAGTTTTCGTTTTTGCCTAAAGTTTTGGTTGTTTGCGTGCCGTGCGATCTACCAAGTGACCATTGGAAATGCACTGCTAGCGCATCGTTTAAGACTGTTGTACTACATATTGTACGGGATCAGATGCGAGATGGACAGTAGCTCGGAGTAGACATCGAAACTCTAATGAAACAACAGAGACCACATATCTAGGTGCTTAACATTAAAATTGCTCGATTTAATCCGAGCTTCCAGGACGTATAAACTTCTAACACCACAGCATGGATTCCTTGTGCACTGCGAAGATAAAATAAATGACGGGACTGGACGATAACTGGACTTTGGAACCGGACAATACCTGGACTTGGGAACAGGACTGTAGCATTGACCATTATTTTTTGTTTTGATTCCCTCATAGAAGGTGTATTACAGTGTTGAGTCAGATAGTCGCTGCTAGCTGGGAATTCCCGGCCTGTCATGAAAGTTAGCAGTCATTGCTACAAGAGACGAGTGACTATGACGTCTGGGTGGCGACAGTGCCGATGCTTTCCATGTTTTTCTTTTTATTTAGTAGAAATTATAGTTACGTGAGATTGTTTCTCCGAAACCGTCAGTGAGCCGGAGAAGGCCAAGTCGACGAATTCATGCCAGTCGGTCGATAGACATTTCACTAGTATTTTGCGGTATAGCAGCAAGCCTTGCAATCAGAGCTCGGAATCAGTGAATAAAACAAAAAAGTTAGCCAGTAATAATATTGAAATTATTTATTTGTGTGACCCCAGTAACCAGTATTTCTTGTACTCTAGAACATTTATGCCGACACTTTCGTCAACAAGCTTCGAGAGGCGAGAGATGTGCTATTTTAGCTCATAACACGTAACCTGGGATTTACTCAGCATTCTACGATGTCCCGGATACCGAAGCAACTGACTCTAAGAGGCATCAATGACGAGAAGGTCTACATGTACAAGATAGCAGCAAGCTAGCAGACCATTGATTGTAGTGTCATCCCAGTTAGATACGATTGAATAAGAAGAGCTCTAAGTTGTGAGTGGTTGTGACTGTGATGGAAAAGGACAAATCCGAGAAAGACTCCGCGGAATTCTCTTTAAAAAAAGGATTTTGATCCACTGAGAACCGAAAGGGTTTTTTGCTTGCGGGCTTTCCCCGATGAAACACAGCCTATCTCGACTCACTTTTAACTTTCATTCACAGACTCAAGCGCACTCTACCTGCACTCTGCTACGCCCAGACTATCGCCTGACTCTGGTGCTGACGAGACGCATCTCTCGTAGACTCAAGCTCTCTAGTCAAAGCTGCCAAACGGTTAGTGTTAAGTCAACACTAACAGTTTGGCAGCTTCGACTTTGGCGACACTGGTAATGCTGGGATATAATCGCTTGCTTTGAAATGCTGAGCTGGTGGCGATGGCGATACGGGGGCAATGCAGAGAACGTTTAATGTGTGATTGCATATAATATCTATGTGTAGTAGGAGCACGGATCACGTGGCGCACAAGCCGGTCATGGTGATGATCGATTTAACAGAAGACGGAGTAACGACGAGCGGCTGGTGACGGCAGTGGTCAAGCAGACGGCGTGCGGTGGCGGCAGCAAGTCAGGAGGCTAGCGGCACCGAAGTTGAAGGCAGTGGCACCTCGCAGGGGTGGGCGAGCGGCTGCAGAAGATCGTGGGCGCAGTCGCAGAAGATCGCAAGGAGGGGAGACCTGTCGGGAAGCGCAGGGGAGCAGTATGAGCGCCGGAGGGGCGACAGCAACGAGAGCAGTGTGAGGCCAGGAGCGGCCGAAGAGGGAGAGGTCTAGACACCAAGTTAGCGGTAGCGGTAGGAGATAGGGGGGGCTTCGGTAAGCGGGGGTAGCGAACTGCGGTCGCAGCTCGACCCTCAGTCTGAAATTGGGGCAGGATTGCAACAACTAAGGGCTAACAAGAGGAACTTGGTGTCGTACACGGGTGGCTGCCAGAAGAGAGTGGCTAGAGCGTAAAGCGAGGTAAGCCGGCTTTGAGTGTGCATTATGAGGGCAGCTGAACAGTAGGGTGATGGGGGTGCACAAGGAGAGCTTGTGCCAGGTCGGGGCCGGGCTACCGATGCTGCCTCGACCGTCGGACGCTAGTGCTCAGTAGATATTGTTTTTGCTGTATGTCAAAGAGCGCTGGGCGTTCACCCTGCATATAATACCGGACCATTTGCCGTGAGCAGCCGTAAAGACCATGTCCATGGGGTTGCCGGTGCCGAGAACGCTCACTCCCCATCGTCCCTATCCTGACTCTGGGAGCAGGCTGGTGTAACAACTAGTGAACGGCTGAACTACCTCGCACGACTCTGCTGGTGACAACCGCCCCTAGGTGGACGTGCCAAGGGGATAATTATCACAACCGGCCACAAAAACATCAAAGGTTTTCGTGCCGGCCCAAACAGATGCAGGCAATGGGACAGGGCACAGAACATCCTGCTCATTCTCATTTTGAGTTTGAGGGAGAAACCGAGGAACAGCATTCGCAGTGCTCGCATCCTGAAACAAGGTGAAGTTAGGCCCTGGCGTCCCGCGGAAGATATATGCGCCTAACCGTATAACCGTATATTGCACTGACAGGTATTTCTCGTCTGCAGCTTGCTGGGTGTGTGGTCGTAGCGGACATTACTACGAAGGTGTGTGCTTTAGTTGTGTTGGATGTTGATCTTGTCTTGCGCTGAATAACACAGAATAACACATTGTTGTTGTTTGCAGCATTGTGCTTCTGTTGATGAAAGCATGCAGTACAAGCTGGATGGATCGACGACGGTTGACATATACACGTGAAGGCGCTCCACACAAGTAAGTTATCGAGATCCAGTTGGCTTTTGTTTTTGCAAATTCGTTGTAGATCTAACATCAATTTACTAAGCTGAGGCAGGGGTTTAGCCGCATCGAGATGCAGATCTAGCTCGGGACCGTCCATCGCGATAGCGCACCTTTGCTAGATCCGCATGTGGGGGGTGCGAGGTGTGGTAACAAGACCCAGAGCCCCCAAACCCGGAGAGAAGGCAGCGAATTGCGCATGGTGGTCCCCACATACACACATATTCTTAAGGTATCATGGTTAGTTGAAAATATGGTTAGCTGCATCTAATGGCACTTCGTATTGCATACGCTCTGTAGGGAAACCCACAGTTTTGGACCCCAACCGACTGATTAGAAGTTGAATTCTCTCACGATCGTCGGATTTTGCATTTCCGTCGGAACGAAATCATTCCGCCGCTGCAGCAAGTCAAGAGGGCAGACTCCAACGATGTAAACACCAGGCTGTACATCATCGTCGACGCTCCCACTGGACCGACTCGGACACTTTGCTGCATTATGTCCCTCCGCCTTCCCGCAGATGCTGCACGTGTACAATTTGCGCTTTTGCTTTGATTTCGCTCGAATTTCAGTGTTGAAGAACGCGTCCATACTGGCGGCAAGCTCCATTCTCTCGGCCGAAAGATTGGGGTTCTTTCGGCGGTGCTGCTGTGGCTGCTTTCCATTCGGTTCACCACGGCTTCGAATACGTTTTTCCCTGTTGGCAATGTCACGCTTTGCGACGCGCGATGAGCCCCCCGCTTGATTGTATAGTGGTGGAGGGTTGATGGTCGGATCGGAGAGGAGGGCTGGTATAAACGGGAGGTGGATGTTGACGTGAAGGAATGATGCCGCATAGGCGGTCGCAGTGTACGAAGCATGAAAGAACTTGTACGCCCCAGATGTGGTAGTATCGGCTCCACTCTTGTTGAACAGAGCTGCCACAATGTGTCGGCATGGAAGCTGTAATTGTTGGCGATCTGGGCACCGCGTACACTCCCCTGTCGACAAGTCTACCGTAAATGTTCGAGTTTCCTTGTTCGAGATTCGACCATTGACGCCTTCCTGGCCTTCTTCTTCGAGGCTGACCGTTATGTCATCGACATGAAATACCACCGCCGAGTTCTTTCGAACGGTGCAAGCTGAAGCCCCCCAGACTTGCCTGTCGAACATGGATTTTGCGTGTGGAGTGACGGTGTCGTCTTCGTCAATCCACGTTTGAGCACGATCTTTCTTCTCGGCCAGTGTTTCCACAACGAGGTTGCAGTAAAGTACAATGGCTCCAAAGACTTGAGAGTCCCTGATGCCAGCAAGCAACAGAGCGTTATTTTGCCCTTCTACGGCACTAGTTGTTCGGCCAGCGAACAATGGACAAGATCTGCCAAACGACTCCGTATTGCCCCATCGAGATTGGATAGCTGACATCTCTTCCGGTGTCAGCTCTGAGTTGCCAAACTTGGACCAACTTGTTGGATGGATAGTAGCTAAGTAGTCCGCAACCGTTTGCTGCTGAGGGTTTCCATTCACGTTAATCGTGCGACTCGAAGGAAAGCGCTCGGAGATCACGGCCAGAACCTCTTCGTATTCAACAAGTGTTGTAGTAGCTTGAAGCCCAAAGAGCAGTCCCTTAATGCTCTCGATAGTTGGCTCGACTGAGCGGAAGTGGCGGCACACGTTGAAGTAAATGTGCAAAGCACAAAATTTGAGATTGACCTGGATTCCTCGCTCCTGCAACCGAACTTGGGCCTCGCGTTGCTTCCCCCGGTCGGTAAACAGAGGCCGATCGTGTAGTTTTATACCGGCAACTACACAATTGGCAAAGAACCACTCAAAGTTGTTTGCGGTCTCTTTGTGTACGAAGGCAACAGCAGCAGGAATATTTTCCCATTCTCCATCCTTTCCAACGAGCAGGAGACAGACTCCATTGTAGTGCGGACTCTTCATATGGGTTCCGTCGCATTCGAGAATCGGAACCCAGTTGTCTTGAGCACAAACGAGACCTCCAAGCGCCACAAACGCTCGAAAGAAACGGCCCTGACTATCAAGCTGACAGCATACCGTGGAACCCGGGTTTTCGCGCGCAAACGTCCTCAGAAATGACGGCAATTTGTCGTACTTGTCTTCCTCCGTCTCCATCATCTTCTTTGCTCGTGCTATCGCCCTATATACCATTGCCGACCGCTTGTCGACGTTCACGTTGTCTACCTGTTTTACCGAGGACGCCACACGAGCCCTCGCACTGCTGAGCCCTTTTACGATTGCTCCTTTGAATCCAGGCAACTCAACTAAAATTTTAGATGAGCACTTGCGAACAGCGTCACAGCTTGGCGAATGACTAATGTTCAGGGAGCTAACGAACCAGGCATTTGTTGGGCAGAATGCCAACTTGGTGTTTTCGCGCTTTGTCGGCCGCTTCTTCGACAAGGACACTCGCCAGCTGCACATTTCAGATTCACACACCCAGATTCTCACGTTTCCTGAATGATTTTCTTGTTTGATCGACTTGTTTTCGTTGAATGCGTAGGCTCGGAGAAACTCGGTGCTAGAAGGAGCCGTAGCAAACACATCATGCTTGGCGATAGTATCCCTGCCGTACTTCTTCGTGAGATTGATCTTGCCAGGTTCCATGCTTGTTTGTCAATGAGAACGATGCACTCGACTCTATCTCCGTTGTTCCAGTCTTGGCATCTTACATTGTTTATGTATATTAATAACATCCTGCTTCTACATCATCAAACTACAAATACCCTGCATCTGTTTGGGCCGGCACGAAAAACTTTGATGTTTTTGTGGCCGGTTGTGATAATTATCCCTCACCAGCTCGGATCGGTACATAACCGGGTATGTTGTGGTGTAGAGAACGTCAAGTTTTGTGGTACACACTGGAACCATTTGCCAAAGAGCCTTAGGATAACATGGAGACTGTGGCTACTCGGCTGACGGGTACGAAGTACCTTCCGGCTAACTCAGTATCCGGACAAGCCGAGATCGAGGGGTCGCCGAGCTCAGCGGAGAGTCGGTCGACATCCGAAGTCACTCTATTTCATTTGATATTTGTATAGAAGCGTAGGAATACAGAGGACGATGGAAAAACACACATAACACAAAAGTCGCCATTTCGTGATTTGCATATCTTCCCGCAATACAACATTTTCCGCGCTTTTGATCCAATCATAGGAGGCAAATATGTTGTTATTAGCCAATTGTTAGCTACATGAGAATTGGTGGCCGGCGTAGCATTGGCCTGAACGTTCAGAGTACGGAATTCTCTTCATTTCTAGATGCCTCGAGAGCAGCGCGCCTACACTATCGCTGAAAAGCGACAAGCTATCCACCTAGCTGATGAGATCGGCGTGGATCCCGCTTTCAACGCTAAGATATCCTAGGTGGACCGTCCGGTCGTGGGTCGACAACGCCATGGCTATACGAAAATATGAAGGCTCGTTAAAGAAGACAACGCCGCAAGGCCAAGGACGCAAAGAGATCATGCCGTTTTCACACGCGCTGGTAACCTTTATGAAGGACAAGCGGCGAAAACAACAGGTCTAGTTTATATATTGCTGTTATTATAGGCGTAGAGCTAATACAATCGTTTTGTTTGAACGTTAGATTCTAAGCACTTTGCACATGGTCGAGTTCATCAAGTGCAACCACCCGCAATGGCTTGAGGAATACCTTGCAACATAGAAAAATGAGAACGCTGGCTACAACGCCATCATGCGACTCTGTCAGCGCTTCCCTCACAGGTACACGTACTGCTTTAAAAATATTAAAATAATTTTGTGTATGGATTTATTAATTTTAATATCTTATGCTGCATGTAGGCACGGGTTCTCGCGCCGGGCGATCCAGAGTGCGAAGAAATCTACGGAGGAGCTAGAGGAGGTCGGTGCTCAGTTTTGATAAGATTTGGTGGGGAAGTATGAAGACTATGCACCCTCCGAAATCTACAATGTTGACGAAACTGCAGTATACTTCGACATGCCGAAATCCGACGCCGTCGCTCCTGAGCGCGCGACGTGGGACAAGTTCACAGAGTTTGATCTACTCGATCAGTACTTAGCGGCTCGAAACAACCCCGAGAAGGCGACTGAAAAGGGAATCCAGAAAGCAGCATGGAACGAGCTGGTGAAGGAACTAAATCAAAAGCACAACCGCCAGCTTTCCGCTCGTAATGATACCTGCTCCACGTTCATTGTTGCACATTGATTACTGACTAGCTTCGTTTGTTTTTGAATCTAGAGCAAGACAAGACAAATGTGCTCGTCTGATGCAGTACTACGACTTGTATAAGTCTATCAGCAGCACCAGCGGAGCTGGAATCTGCCCCGATACGAACAAGTCCCTGTTAGATTTAGATGATGATGTCTGGGGGAAGCTTATCGACGAGGCAGATCTAAAGCATAAGGGTCAGAATAAGTCCATTCGTGAGAACGGATTTGAACACAGTACCGTGTGCAGCTTGGTTGCAGGTGTGGATTGCTCCGAAAGTTTTCGCCATCGTTTGATATTTAGATCTGTAACATTATTGTGTTGACTACTTCTCCGGTCCGGAAAAGAATTAACAGTTAGTTTTTTTAGTGAAAAAACTCGCTCCGTATGCAGATTTGATTGGCCAACGTACAAACTTGAGCACGACTGATTGGGTGAAAAAAATATCGAGTGATTTGTATTGAACTTGATTGGCTGTTTTTGTAGCTTATAGGCAGTGTACTTCTTCTAGCGAATTGCGACTAAACGCAGCTCATTTTCCTCTTTCCGCGAGATATTTAGCCTTTCCATGTGAACAGTTTTGACGTCACAGCGAAAAAAACCTTCTCACCTCCATAAAATCATTGTTTAAATGACTTCAGCGTGAATGTTATGGCGCGAAAACTGCAACGAAAAAAATATCGTGCGAAGCCACATATTACCAGCTTTACAACAAGGTATGTACAATCTCAAACCGAAATCGTGAAGCGGAGTTATCGTCGATTTAGCGAACGGTTAATTCTTTTCCAGACCGGAGATGTAGGTGATACGCGCGCCAAGGTTTACGGAGCACGTACCATCGAAGCCACGCTTCAAGAGATTGAGAATGACAAGGCCGGAACCGGCGAATCGCTCTGTGCTTCAGCTGGAAATGCAGAGATCAGTCACGATGCTGAAGACGCAAATGAATATCCTTCGGCCAACGCCAATCCCGCTGCTAAACGTGCTGCTAAAACACCCAGCACGAAGTCAGTTCCAGCGGTCGCCAGTCATCAGCAGCGCATTGAAAAAGTGAAGCACATTCGTGATGGAGCCTCGAAGTCGAAGCGACGTGAAAAGAAATCCAAGACAGCGACTGCTGCAAGCGCTCAAGAGAAGGCGATCCTTTCGTTTTCACGGTAATTCGAGTATAAGTTAGAAGAAGCGATGGAGGCGAAGAGGTCCGCGAAGAAGGCGCTAAAGGCCGCTAAGAAGGCGAAGAAAGCTGCAAAGAAAGCTGACGCGGCGAATAACATGGACCAGGAAAAGTTGAGTGAGCCCATGGATGACGCGCTGACGGACGATCCCTGAACTCATTGTCCACGTGCGGTGCTCCCACACGGACAGGAAAACTTCTATCAGAACATCAATTACGAGAAACAACCCGAGCACCGTTAGCTACTGATTAACGATGAAATACATTTACGCAGCCGCCAGCACCATGCTGACACGACTTCGCTGCTTTCATTCAGAAAAAAAACTGGCCCTTTCATCTCGGATCCACTTCTCGCCACATATCGCTTAATCGATCATTGCGATATTTTCGTCGCTTCCCTCCACCGGACTAGAATCACTGCTGACAGAAGACGTACCGTCCTCATCAGAACATGCAGCACCAGCAATAGAAGTATCGTAGTCATCTTCCCACGTCAATATTTCTTCCGAATCGCCATCAGCGCTTCCTGGCCCTGAAGAATTTGATGGAGCTCTCATTCCCACGTACTCGTCCCACATAGTGCTCGCCACCCATGTTCTCCACTCATCACCACTAGCAAAATCAAAGCAGATAATATCGTCTTCAGAGTCGTCATCACTATCTTCTTCAGCGGATTCTTCTTCATCACGTCGTAAGTCAGTGCCCATATCGTCCACAAAAATTTCACGAAGGAAATTGTGGACAAGTGACGCGAGGCAACTGGAGATTTTTCGGAGTCACCAGCTCGCAGCCGCCCGGTCCCAAGAGCCAGACATTTCGGGTGGACACGCAGTGATTTGGAATGGTACAAGCGTGGGACACTCGAAGATACTGACTGGTTGAAGATCGCAAGGACGGATGCTCGGAACACGTATAGGCTCACAGGCACGGAGGCGTCCCAGCCCGCATCGGGATGGAGTCATAGCGCCCTGTCGGGCCGCCGAATTCCTTACGGTAGGTACCCATTCGAAGGGGCCAAACGCTCCCGGTGAACGTATCCCGGAGAGCAGCCTGCCTTGACGAGCCGAGTAAGGAGAAGCTACCCAAAGGAGGATCCGGAAAGAAGGTCCGAGGAGCTCTGCGTACACCAACAGACGTTCAAGGCCGCGCAAAGAACTCTCACTACACGCTCAAATCGAATTAGGTACCCAAAAAGGCTGCTTTCGGGTTGGTCTACCTATTTCATATTACTAGTTGTGGGTGGATACTCGAAAGAGGACCCCTGCATTTCATATTCTTCTGCAGTTTCGGGAGGTTGTAGCAATCACCCCCTGGGATTCAAGCTCGATTGATTGTGTTAGGATTGTATTTGTTGTTTCCCTCGTTCATTCGAGGGTGGCGCGCGTTGGGCAACTCGGATTTCCCTGTATCCGAGTTGTAACCTAAGTTGACAGGCTGCATATTGTGTGCACAAACTCTGTATTATTGTTGATTATTTTGAGATTGATTATTTTGAGATTGGTTATTTGGAGAAAGGTCTTTGCTCGTAAGCTTGCCTCAATTCGGAATCTCCCAGTTGAAAGGAACTTGGGAGTTTTCTGTATTTCTGTATCTAATTGATTGTTACATTCCGGTTGAAAGACGGTCCGCCAAAGACAAACGACACCTATAGGGATTGCACAAGGTCACACGCCGACTCAAGTCATTCTATTGTGTGTTTCGAGTTACCCGGGGCTGGTCCAACTTGGAATACCAGTTCTCCTACCCTGGGCGCGCTATACATCCTGGACGGTAAAAGTGATCACCCGCTTCATCTCACAAGAATGCAGGCGAAGATGAACGTCCGAATGTTTGTCATCTCAAAGTCCAGGCATGTTCGAAGCACCTTGAAACGGAGCTTGAGTAGGCCGATGCCTCTCTCCACAATGTTGCGGGTTTTCGCATGGCGAAGGTTGAAAAGTTCCTTCCCATTGCGAGGTCTTCCTTTTACTCGCTTTTCTCACTCTTTGAGGTGGTAACGAACCCCACGAAAGGGGGTGAGCACCTTGCTAGAAAGCGCATAGCCAGTATCGCCCAAGAAATAAAAGTCGTTCGGAACCTTGTCCAGCATTTCGCTCTACCAAAGTCAGTAGAATCATGAGCGCTTCGATCCGCTCCAGGGTAGGCGAATACCACTTTCATTTCCCAGTCGCACGCTTTAAGTACGTTACACTAAAAACCGTAATCAGTCTGGTCCACACTATTTGCGCCGGCAAAATTCTTGGCGGTTGAACACAATTAGTCTGGATCAAAATCATCCACACTAATAAGGCACCCGCTAATAAGGCATCCATCCTCACTAAACAATGGAAACGTTGGTATAAATTATGTGGACTATGATGTATGTGTTTTGGATGATTTATCGTCACTTTCAGGCTGAATATCGATCGAATATGATCGATTCCGGATGAAATTATCATCAAAATGGATTTGTGTATCACGGATCCCTTGCTCACGACCACTATTAGTCTGGGCCAGAGTAAATGGGAACCCATACTAAATAGGCACCCAGACTAATTACGGTTTTTACTGTAGTTGTTACCACACCTTTATGATTTCGAAAACGCTTGACATCTTCACTCGCAACCAGGATGCAAAAATGAGTTCCACCGATAGCTCCCAAAGCCTGGTCGAAGTAGGGTTGTTTGGCTGCGAATGCTTTTGGCACTGATGTTGGGATCGTCAGGCTTGCATGCAATGCTTGAACAATGGCTTGAACTCCGCGTAAACGATACTTGTGGACAACCGAATACGCTAGGTCAAACAAAGCCTCCTGTGAGCGGCACGTTGATGCAGTTCCAATCCAATGGAGAGCAACAGCCAGAACCTCTTGAGCATCTCGAACACTATCAGCTATGTATGGCTTACAGAGCTCAAATAGCTACAGTAAAAACCGTAATTAGTCTGGTCCGACAGCGAGAGCTCATTGGACTTTGGCAGTGATTCAGAAGAGGTTTCACGTCCTAGTGGCTTTGTTCCGACATCTAAGCCTACATACACCAGAATTGCCTTCTATGACTCGTTGAGTCAAGCTGAACAAGCACTGCGCGGGTTCAACAGCTTCGTCTACACCTATCAGACCAGGTACTTGTCACCATTTGTTTTGGGGAAGGTATATCAGTGTCGTTCCCATGTTGGCTATGGTCATCGCCTCAAACTTGCGACGCATCGAGTAGATAGAACCATTTTTCGCTTCTAACTTCTTGAGCGTCGCACGCACTGCGGACCGAAAATCCAACTACCTGAACGCGGTATTTCATTGGTGCTGAAGCCAGAGATTGACGAGTTGCTGAAACTGGGGATGGCTGCAGGTCGTGTGCGGAATATGCTGTTGTTTAAATACATGCGAGAACCGCAGATGCTTGCCCATATACCCGCCGTCAAAAAGATGGAAAACCGCAAGGCGTATCTGAAGAAAAAGGCTGCCGACGGTTGGGAAATTAACAAGTTCGTGACTTTGCAGAATTGGGCGGCATCAAAAATGTGTCAAGATGCTGAGACTTTTCGCAGCGCTGATGAATCAAATATGGCGGACATGAATGCGATGATTATTCTCGACGAATTTGAGCATACCTCTACCGATGGCGCAAGGAAATTGAATCAATGGGTATCATTGTCACCACACGAGCACTATTTAGTAATGTTCGTCAAGCAGTTCAGGATCAAGGCCCTGATTTAGTGATGTCGACAGATGGTACATATCGCTTGCACTTTGGAGGGTGGACCTTGGTCGATTGTGGCGGGATCTCGGTTGAGACGTCCAGCTCGGGCTTTGTGCAGCGATTTCGCCTTTGGTTATACATGTTCGTAAAAACGGAGTGCACGTACGCGTACCAGAGAATGTTCACCGCATTAGTCAAGTACGCCTCGCTTTTTTACGGTATAGATATCTCGGTGCGTAGTGCTAGCATCGACCATTCTGATTATCGCGTCTGCGCTAGCCATTGTGTAGCCAGCCGTAGATGTGCTCACGTGCTGGGAGCATTTACTCAGGCAAGCACGCAAACAGACAAAGCTGACCAACCGAAAAGACTTCGTGAAGGAATTTGTCCAGCCACATCTGCGCTTGTTGCATGCATCACGCTCGCTCCGTCAATTTCGAGCTCTCGCAAAACGAATCGTTACAGCATGGAATGCGGAGGGCGAACATGAAATCGCTAAATGGCTTCAAACGGTGTACTTGACGCCGCGGTGGGAGCGATGGAGTGTTGGAAGTTCGTCAATCCTGGAATTTTTACCCACCCAACAACCAATCGAGAGCTACCACCGAGTTATAAAGGTAATTGTTACTGACTACAAAAAGGCACCGACAACTCCATTTTAAACTCGGTGTTGCCCCGAGTTTTACTATACGATGCCACGAACCTATCGGCTGGCCCCCAAGCTCATTATGCTGAAGGTATGTCGCTTCTTAATTTATGTAACACTTCTGCGGAGTAATACTAACAATAGTATGTTCTAATCAATGCAGGCCCGCTTCCTGTTGATGCAGTCGTAAAAGCAAAACCATTCTAGATCGAGCCTCAGAATCATCGCATTGTTAATGCGAAAGCATCCGCACGCCCGGCTCGCATTTTTTTAACAGCACAAAGGCTATGGTGCAACCGCAGAACCTTGCTGGGTCACTCGTGTCTGCAGAAAGAACCGAAAGGTAGGGTCCAACAGCTATAATCGAGGTTGGATTAGCTTTCTCGAATTATTTATCGGCTTTGTCGTGGTGTGGTAGGTTTCAAAAGTCTCTGTGTGGCAGCCTTGGAGCCGCAGAACCGATACAAGATCTTCAATTCACTTTTTTGTCGCTTCATCAGGTCGTTTTGAATGATAGGTTTGTCCAGGAAATGGAAGAGCTTCCACACCGATCAAAATGGCACCTAGCAGAGGTAGTATGCGTCTGAGTTTATTATTCTCTTACAAAAACAGCTCACATTTTATATTTTGTGTAGATCCGGCTTGTTCGCAGAGTACATGCAAGCAATTCAAACACTCAGGGTGGGTTTGCTCGCATATCATTGCTGCGCTGCATCTCCTGGGAAAAAAAAACATTGATCGAGCCATGGCTTCAATCCCGATGCGGGGGCAGCGTGGACGACCTCGGAGCTCGCACGAAGTCTGCAGCGTGACGTTGTTTCTGATGCGTACGACATTGACCGCCTCCTTGGCATTTTTACGAAGTCACCTGGGAGGCCAATGAAATGGCCTGTAATGCAGGAGTTCGAGATCGACAACAGGGGAAATACTATCGTAGACCGCAGAGTGGGGCAGGTTGCTGGTGTTCATCTGTGCCCCCGTGAAGGCGTCTACATTTGGACTGCTACGTTCGTAGATGGAGGAAGCGTGCAGTACAAAGCTGAAGAACCGGTGCACGCGATACGTCGAGCGCATGATTTGGAGGTCGACTAGTCGCTGGCAGATTTCCATGGATGTCATGGCTTTAATGCAATACATGCTGCATTTGAATTCACTATCACGTGTGTCTCTCTCTTCTATTGTTTTTTTTTTTTTACAGAAAGTCATAGTTGTAGATCTGAATAATCAGTCGCTGCTTTTCAGTATTGAATTCCTGTTGCTTTAAGTTCGCAACAGGTATTCCATAGCACGCAACAGGAATTCAGTAGTCGGGATGTGCAACAGGCGTTCAGTATCTGAACAACAGGAATTAATATTACTCCCAGCTTAACAGTAATGTATGAATGCTATACCGGGTCTCCCACGCTTTGTTGCTATCTTACCCCAGTGACTTCTGTGCTTCATCGCTCACAACTTCGTTCACCAACGACATGAACTGGAAGTACTGGCGAGCTCTGAGCTCACCTTCCATTGCATAGTTGCTCAGTCGGCCACGGTGGGGACCCATAACCAGCGTCAGCGCGCTGTAGTTGCCTTCAACTGTATGGGTTCCTGGCGCAATACTTGCCAGTCCTATGGCGAACTCGGACACATCTCGAAGTTGCCGAATACGGCGACTTCCGCCCACTCTTCTTGAAGGGGTGTATATTCACTGTCTTTAATTTTTGCGACAACAGTAGTATTTCTCCGTGTCGCACTGAATAAAGGGTTTGTACTGGTTGTTGTGTTCCTGTGAAACCAAACCGTGTCTCTAACTTAGCAGCTTCCGCTACCAAGAGAGCCTAGTAAGTTTGCCATTGCAGCGGACGACATCGAACGGACGTTCTTCACAAACATCTTTAGGAATATTAATGAACACAGGCGATAGCTTCAGCAAAAGCCTGCACCAACTCTTAGGTTCTGGCTCACTTCATCAGACACGTCATGTTCCACTTCCGTGCATCGTGCATCCTCTTCGAATACGTATTCGTACTCCTCATTCTCGTCGTCAGATATGGAGAACTTTTTTACGTCGAAACCGGGAGCGTCGCTTGCTCGCTTGAAATTTATTGTGATCGACAGTCTTCAAACCAGTGCAACCTGTTGGTTGGAAGAGAATTGACAACTGAAAAGTTCTACACGGTCTCGTTAGGACAACTAGAACCTCTGGTTGAGAACTTGAGCCCGAAAATTTCGAGTCTTGTCCAGATTCTTTTGATTGAATCTCATTTTTATCTCCATCTGAGAGATATTATTGGTTCAGAGCCAGTTGTAGCTGGAAATATTCTGTTACAGCCACACTCATTGTCCTAACGGGCGTTTCCTAAGCAAAGATACAAGTTGTGGGTCCTAGGGACTCCGCAGTATGTAGTTTCTAGGCATATCTAAGGGCGTGTTCGCGACCTCTGGGATTTTGCCAAAATCGCAATTTTCGAGGCAAAATCGAAATTACGTTTTGAGAAAGCAAAATAGTATTGAGTGTTCTAGACAAAATTTCCAAACCGGCCGATTCAATCGCCCGAGGCACAATCGGTCCGCCAATCGCCCCGACCACTTGCGTTGACTATAGTACCCATATTAAGTACGAATTGAATCTCTCTAAGTACGAATTGAGCTTGACATGCGGCACGGGCAATTAGGCAAACAACTTGACTTTTGTATATAAGTGGTTCTCGGAACCGCGCCGACTCGCCGGAATCGACAATATTATGCGCTTTTCGTGTTCGCGGCAAAATATTGTTTTGCCCTCACATGTCATTAAATTTCATGTTGTAAGAACGAGGGCGAGACTTTCTCTACAACGCCTTGGTCAATTACAACTTTGCTATTCCAGGTCGCCGTGAAGCGTGTCCTGGAGGAGATTGAACTCGCTGACGGCATTTACATCGTTGCGGCGTACAATCACAGCTTCGTCGGCCATGGCATTGTGCTTACTGTTCAAGGGGACAAGCGTCTCATCTACGATCTGGAGAAAGGTAAGCCAATTTCGTCTGCGCAGGGCTGGATCAACTTTTACGCCTTTGTTCGTCCGTTCATCGTACTCAAGTAGGAGTAGATGATAGGAGTTGGTAGTGATTTCCGCGGGTTTGCCTTACTGATAATGAATTTTCCTAGTAATTAGCTGTGTTTTGCATGGTATATATTTCGTGTGCTTCTATAATTCGGTACTAGACCAGGGAAACCTCAATGAGGAAAAACCTTATGCGAACAAAAGATAAAAACCCAGTGGGAAAAAGATCTAAAAAGACGCAATAAAAAGGAAGAAGCACGCTTCATGCATTCGTTATTTTGGAGTTTATTACACTGAGTGGCCAGATCGATCTTCCAGGGATTGCAACCTGAGCTTGGTCCTTAGTTCTCTGAACTGATGCTTATCTAAAGCTTTAGTAAAAATATCCGCACGCATGGATTTTGTACCACAATAGGTGACGGTGAATTCGTGTCGTTCAACCTTTTCTTGCACAAAACAGTATCTCACATGAATGTGCTTTGACCTCCCGTGAAGTTCAGGGTTGTAGCAGATTTTAATGCAGTTTTGGTTATCCTCGTAAATAGTATTTGCTTATGCTTGGGTTGCAGTAAAACCCAGTTCTTGAAGAAGGAGTTTGAGGAATATCATCTCTTGCATGCAGTGGCATAAGGCAATGTATTCTGCCTCGGTTGTTGAGAGAACTACAGTATGGTGTTTGCGTGAAAGCCATGGGATTGGACTGTTAGCTAGCATAGTCACATATCCGCCAACCGAACGTCTCGTGTCGGGGCAGTTGGCATAATCAGAGTCACTATATGCGGTCAAGGTATCGGCAAGATTGTCGGGTGTGACATCGAGCGATCCACCAAACCGTAGTCCTTCGTTCCGGATAGATACTTAAGCCCTCTGACGACTGCCTTCCAGTGTTCCATTCCTGGATTAGCTAGGAATTGGCTCACCTCACGCATGTAGAATGCCATGTCGGGTCGTGTGCCTACCATGAGATACATTATACTGCCTACGGTTTCGCGATACGGAATATCTTTCATCGCATCTTTCTCGGCCTCACTGCTAGGTTGGCTGCTAACGGAGAGTTTAACGTTCCGTTCTTCTGGTGTTGCAATGGGGTATGGAATGTATTCGCTGAAACGGTCAAGGACCTTCATAGCGTACTTGTGTTGGTGGATAAATATCGTTCGGTTCTTACGGTCACGTTGAATGGACCAGCCGAGTAAATACTTCACCTCCCCTAAATCTGTCATGGAGAATCGCTTCTTCAGGGCTGATTTCAACTCACTTATGAGGGCTGGAGTGGGCGCAATGATCAGAAGATCGTCAACATACACTGCAATGTAGCAGGTGATTACAGCACTAGTGCGTTTGAATACACAGCTGTCCTTAATGGGTTTATGAAAACCAAGACTCTCAAGGAACGTTGACAACGTTTGATACCACACACGAGGGGCTTGTTTCAACCCATACAGACTCTTGAGAAGCTTGCACACAAAGTGCTCCTTACCCGGGATAGTGAAACCTTCCAGTTGAGCCATGTAGATCTCCTCCTCAAGACAACCGTTGAGGAATGCCGTTTTGACATCCATTTGGTGGATTTCGAGATCGACCAAGGCTGCGATCGTGAGGAGAAGTCTGAGTACTTCCATTCTGACAACAGGGGAAAAGATCTCGTTGTAATTAACGCCGTGTTGTTGAAGGAAACCTTTGATAACTAGTCGCGCTTTGAAGCGATCGATTTCACCTGTACCAGTATACTTGACAACAAACACCCAGCGGCTGGTGAGAACCTTACGTCCTGTTGGAGAGGGTACCAGCACCCACGTCTTATTGTCCATTAGGGACTTGTATTCTGACTTTGCTGTTTTTCGCCACTATTTAGCGTGAAACGACCTCATGGCAGCTCGATACGTAGTGGGTTCTGTCACATACCGAATGGCTAGTAGCGTGTACAGTAGCTCTCGTCGTTGCTCCTGTTCCTTTATGTCTTCAGGAGAATCAAGGGCGATTGCCGGTGTATCAATGCGGGGTCGCTTGGAGACAGGAGAGGACGTTGAGTCTGGTGCTGACTCAGTTCGAAACGAGTAGTGCACCACGCGCTGGTCAGGCGTGTGTGTGACGTTATGTTCAAGCGTCTCTCTGGGTTGAGAAAGGTTTCGCTTAGGAGGAACTTCTGCAATTGTAGTCGTTGCAGCTCCATGTGTATGTAAAGATGCAGGATGTTGCGTCTGCTTTTCTAGTGGTGATCCAGAGGTAGATGTCAGGTTGGACAGGGAGGGGAATTCGTCCTCTTTGATTACTACATCGCGACTGTACACGATGGAGCGGAACCCTTTCTTATGATTCGGTATACCAAGGTACATGCATAACCGCGCTCGAGCATCGAGTTTGTCTCGGTATTGCTCCGTGATGTGGACGTATGCACTGCACCCAAATACTTTAATGTAGTTCATAGATGGAACACGATTGTACCACAGCTCGTATGGTGTGCGGCCATCAGTCTTCGAACTAGGCGTCATATTGATTAGTGTAGTCACATGACTCACACACTCAGCCCAAAGCTGCTTGGGCAACAGCAGAGCTCGAACCCGCTCCATAATTGTACGCATGCGGCGTTCAGCAACACCATTCTGCTGAGGTGTGTATGTGTTGGTAAATTGGGCATGGGTTCCATACTTTTTGAATATCAGGCGGTCGAGCTTTTCGTATTCTTTCGCATTATCAGCATGTAGCACTCTGATCTCTTCGTCGTCGATGTGCTGGCGACGCCATTCAAGAACGTTGACATCCGTTCTGAAAATATTTAGGGCTTTCTTCCTAAAGTCTTCGTAGCAGACATACAAATCGCTACGGGCTTTCATCGGATAGGTAACCATGGATCGAGTGAAGTCATCGATAAAGATCAAGAAGTAACGGCAACCAGTGAGGCTAGGAACCGGTAAAAGACCACAGATGTCTGTATGCACTTTTCCTAAAGGAGATGTGGCACGTTCAACAATTCTATTAGAATGGAACGGGGAGCGGTGAAACTTCGCTAACGTGCATGCAATACAGAAAAAATCTGCTTGAAGTGTTACAAACGCAGATCCATCAAGTCCTTGAATGGCTTGGCTCCTAGATAGGCCATTCAAGATACGGACGTTAGGATGGCCAAGACGTTTGTGTAAAAGCAGATAAGAACGTTGCTTACCTGAGGCAACTAGCGCCGTTGAAGTCGCCGCTGGCTTGGCTTGGAATTGGTACAGGTCCGTACTGGCAGTCATGCGTGCCTTAATGCTGAAGCGTCGATCTGTTTGCATGACGCATTGTTTGCGGTCGAAGTCGAAGCGGAAGTCGTGCTTCACTACCGCAGGGACCGACAACAGACTGAAGCGCAATTGTGGTGCTTACAGCACACCATGTAGGGAGAGCGCCTTCGGGTTGCCTTCGGAGTCAATGACTTCCAGATCAACGCGCCCAATACCTTCAATGGGGATCTGGTTCTTCCCACCAACGGTGATGGAGCCACCACTGGGGCTCGTGCGTCACATGCCGTGTGCACCCAGAGTCGATAGTCCACGTGGGGTCCAGGCGAACGTTGGCTTGAGCCGTAAGGCCTACAGGATGGCACACTGTTGTGGCCACAGCTATCAGACCGGCATCGCGACGTTCCTGGCGAAACACCTTGCGGTTGCGACTTGTTTCATTGTCCTCATCGTCAGAGTCGGAGTCGAGGGGACGGTTCTTGCCGCGGTCTTGATCACGGTGCTTTCCACGGTTGCCGTGCTTAGAGCCATCACTCCCCCTGTTCCGTTTGTCGCCACGGAGTTGTTGCGGTCGTTGCTGTTGCGGCCACGGTTCCAGTTCTTACTGTCGTTGCGATACGGATGGTCTCGCTTCGTGTTTCCTCCTTTGAACGCGAAGTTCGCAGGGAGAACCGTGCCAGCCTTGACACGGCCGTTGCGTAGATCTTTTTGTAGACCACGGCACTGGCGGATGTGGTGGCGCGGGCGATCGCATACGAGCAAACAGTACCAGTAGTGGCCTGAAGTCGGAAGCGTATGTGCTGCAGCGACCAGAGCACGCTCATTCTTGGTTTCTTTCGTCTCCGGCGTTCCGCTAGACAGCGTGTAACGCTCTTGAGCCTGGAGCTCGCGTACCTTGCCTTCAATACTCTGCTTCAGGTCCTCGTACGGGATGTACTTCCGTCGACCCTTCCAGATACGGAGGTCATTCTTCCAAGACTTGGGCATGGAATGGAACAGGTAGATAGACTTCTGTCCTTCCGTCATCACCGATTCGGTGGATTCGTCCGATGCTTTCATCGTGGTCTCCAGCTTGAGGAAGAACTCGGTGAGATCTGAGCCCTCCTCGTACTTGATCTCCATCAAGTAGTGTTGGATGAAGTAGGGGTCGCCGTGAAAAGCCGCACCCTCATACTTCTGGCAGATGAAGTTGAAGATCTCGTACGAGGTCGTGAGATTCTTGACTAGGCGGACATGAGTATTGTCCATCGTCTTCATCAGGAAAGCTTTCGTTTTAGCTTCCTGGCGTCGTCGCTCACGCTAGCTGAGAGGCTGGGGCTTCTCCTTGATACCACGCGTGCGTCCCTTGGTGACTTGGCGGTGGTTGGGACGGGCGGATGGCGGGTAGATCCTTGCGCTTGATCGGAGTGTCGGAGTCATCTCCTGAGTCTTCATCAGACCCAGAGGAAGGATTGAGTTCTTCGTCACTTTCATTGAAGTCAACGGCGTCGGAGTCAACATCCGCGGTGTCAGCCGGCTTGGGCTTCGGCGTGTCGTCGACGTCGGAGATCCCACCGTCGCTCTCTTCAGCTTCTTCCTCGGAAACACCATCGTAGTCAGGCTTCTTCACAAAGCCGAGGAGATGCTTTCCGTCGAGGGCTGCGCACACGCGAGTCTTCCACACGTGAAGTTCTCTGCGCCGACGAGGCGTGGGAAGTCGTCGCTTGAGGCTTGGCTTGGGCTCATATACCTGTACTAGTCGACAGCGGCTGCGAGAGGAAAATAGGAAGGTGTCAAAAGACGAAGTGAGCTTTATTAACGAGAAGATCTCCTGCAGGAGTGCAGGAGATGGTTGGTGTTGAGTCCCAGTGAACCTGTTACTATGGCTCACTGTATTATATACTAAATACCTGTATAGCAGGTTTGGCAGGGTCTTAAATAACTGGACATCAGCTTTTGGGTACATCGTACCATTGAGAAAAGAGGCTACTTCAACAATATATAGGCACCTTGATTCAGAGTTCAGACACTTAAAACTCTGTTGTCGACTTTCAGTACTGACTTTCTGTTGTGATAGGATTTCAAATCTCGACAACAGATTTTCTCCGTCATGCAACAGAAGCTCAGCAGAAATGATCGGCAACAGGCGTTCAGTATCTGAGCAACAGATATTAATTAGTACCCGTTAAGCTGCCCCTTTCAAGTTTCTCAAAATTACCCATTACAACTCAAATGGGACATGCCTGGATATCTCGATAACTCTAAAAGCCGCTTTAACGTTAGTATCATTTTATTTGACGCAGTCTCATGTGCTCTTTTGCAGATGCAGCGCAGATTTTGAGAGCTTACGGATGCTAAGCTTATTATATGTTGTGCCCCCCCCCCCCCGAATTACCACAACTGCACACTGCCACCACAGCCATGAGTATTAGCGAGCTTCAGCCAAAACGTTGCTGTCGCCTTCACTGCGCTCATCGTGCGTTAGGCGAGCTGCGCCGGGAATCCAGTTGCGCCGCGTCAACCAGTGCAGGTTTGCAGGATATGCGCCCTACCCCTGTGACATGCTGTCTTGACGTCAGCTTGC
Organism: Phytophthora europaea; assembly: GCA_030463285.1. Lineage (NCBI taxonomy): Eukaryota > Oomycota > Peronosporomycetes > Peronosporales > Peronosporaceae > Phytophthora > Phytophthora europaea. The sequence goes on along the minus strand of JAHQIV010000272.1, from coordinate 1,247 downwards.
CCTGCTTGCGGTGCGTGTTTGACAAGGATCCACCCGCAGCGCAAACCAGCCAGCAAAACACAGCATCTCTGCCCAATGCATCGCGGTGCACAGCTCCATCGCTCCAGATGTGAGATTATCGCTCGTTTTCCTGGTCCTCGATGCTTGGGAAAGGATACACGAGCAAGGATGGAGGCCCCGAGCGAGAAAGACACGGCAGTCGCCGTTGCCGGTCAACGTGCCCCTGCACTGCAGTGCAGCAGAGAGCAAATCCGGATGCAGTCAGTTTCGACGGCTCGTGATAGAGTTCCTGTCGCAAAACCAGGGCGAGGCTGCACCGACGCCAAGCGGAGGATCGGGGGGCCACATGATGTGGCCAAGGAGACACCGCATCGACGGCGGGCTGCAGGCTGAACTTGATGAAAACACTTGTCCTCGGCTCGAATGAGGAAGCTGCAGAAGGGCGAGTTCTGGAGTGGAAGGTGACGCGTTCCAGACACAGCCCCACTGCCAATCTATTATAGTGACGGTGTGTACGCACACAAAAAGGAGCGCAGGTCAAGTTGCAGGTCAACTGCAACGTGTTGTCGCCAATACCCCCCCCCCTTCCTTCCGGCCATCGTCGGCACACATTACCGGATATGGCAATCGAGCGCCCGAGGCGAAGCGGGCAAGAAGGCTCGTACGTACTGAATACTTGCAGCGCAGCCAAAACTCTGCTGAACCCTACCCGCGATGTTGCTGTTGTACGGACCTCACTTTTCCCGTTTCTGCCCGGGTTTGTTTCTCTGGGAGCTCACTGCACTGCACTGCACCAACTTGCTCCTCCCCACACCCGCCGAACGCGTTTAGCTGGCCTGGAATAGCCTCCGCTCGCTCTGGGAGCACGTCCATGCAAAGTGCGGCGGTTGGGCAGCTCCCTTTTGTTCGTCGTCCCAAAAAACGCAGATTTTGTGTGAGGTTGCAGGTGCAACTCCATACAAATCCTTCGATAAAGCGTGACGTGACGGACGCACGGACACCGCAAGTTCTGCTTGTGAGGGCTCGCCGTGTCGCGCCAGGTGCTTGCTGTGGTTGGTGGGTTGTCCGCGTTTCTGTCTGGCCTCCAGTTCGAGTTCTCCCCAGCAGCAGCAGCAGCAGCGGCACAGCACAGGAAGAGCGACCAGACAGACCTCAGACCGCCGTCATGGATCTCTCCATGATCCTCAGCCCCGCCCTCGAGGAAGACGGGGCCGCACCGCCGCCCCCGGCCCCTCCTCAGCGTGGGC
>JAHQIV010000271.1:0-25586 GCA_030463285.1 Phytophthora europaea | reverse complement strand
CGTGAGTGCGGGGGGGGGGTTAGGCTGCCGCTGTCGTAGATTGTATGGGTGCTTGCGTAGTGAGCTTGCGTGAAAGTGGTGCTGGTCAGGATATTGTGGGAATTATTCGTGATACTGGAGAGTACATCGCGGTAACTTGTAACCAATTTAAATTGCAGATGCGGAGGTTAGTGAGGCAGTCAAATCAACAGGCGCCGCTGTTGCGGAAACACCTGCCGCAACACAATTTGCGAGAAACCAGGCGAAATTCCACTTCGTCGCCTTTTGAACAAATGTAATTGCTAACGGAACGTCACCGTTGTCTCCGTCTCTGCCAAACAAGCTTTAATAGATACCATTGTAGCGTCGAATCTTCATGTGAGTATCATCAAATTTTTCACATACAGGGAGCAAATAATCTTGGCGTTCAATCAAATCGCCCATCGAAAGGAATGCCCGGAAAAGTCGACCTTTACTATCCAACTGTCAGCAAATCCTAAAGTCTCAAATGTTTTGAGTAAGCTAGTGCTAGCGAAACCTCTTTTCCATCGACAAAATCTGCCTGAACCCCACTTAAACTCCGGATTTGATCCCCCTTGAGCGATATCACTGTGGTACACAAGTCACCATGCTCCAACTCCATTGTGTAAATGGACCACGCCCTGAGCTCAATCACTAGCTTGGCGAGGGTAGTGAACAGACTTGTCAAGTCAACGTCAGTAACATTGTTACGCTTCATGGATATCGATTGAGCTGTTCGAGCTGATAGCGTTGGGTACCGCTCGAAACACTGACGATTTCAACCGTCTCCAACAGTTTGGTCGCACACAAGCAGTGTCACCTCTTTGGCGTTGCGCAAAATCTGCTCTCGATTCGCAGGAAATCCTACAAGCTAACGACCAACTATCCAAGTCGTGAATGTGCCTCTCGGCTGTAGCAGCTCCGGGCCTCACCTAACTGGCTCCGGTCAGCTCCTGTCCTAGACTGCAGTCAATCACTTCGAGGTCGTACGCTACAGAACTCCAGACGCAGCAACAACACTGACGCCTCGCCTTGAACTTGTTGCACCGGTTTTGTCTTCAGTTCGGCAGGATACTTGGGTATGATGCCGTTGTTCGTTAATGGCGCCAACTAATCTGTTTCCCGCCAGGATTTATGTATAAGCCCTGGCAGGCCTTTGCCCACTCAAATAGTGATCAGTCAAGAACTCTAAACGGTGCGGCTCCGAGAGTATTGGCCACAATTGATAACGGCCCTAAATTGGTCGGCTGCTCTTTATTGACCATTTCCCATAGAATGCGAACACGGCTAAACCAATCACGCGCCTCTTTTGCACCATCTTTGACACCGCTTTGTTGAAATGTAGATGACGATGGCGCACCGACGTGCTGGAAATATAGATCACGCCGGAGCACCGAAGTGCTAGCACTCATCGGTATACTGCGAAGTACCCGGAGCAGCCTACAACACCGATTGTACATCAATAGACGCAGAAAGAAACCTCCCTCAAGCCCCACCCAACAATCGTTTACCCAGACCAGTATTATACCTGAAAAGGCGGTCGGCAGGCTGCCCAATTAATTTTAGAGAGGAGAAAGCTTCTTGAGAGCGTTTTCACTAGGGATTTCAACAACACAAGCTGAAGATAAGCACAATGGAGAAAGATGTACAGTGCTAGTAGTATAAATTGAGATCATGCACAAAGATTGACGTATCGGAAGCTTTTTATATTAGTAACTAATCACCGCACTAACTGAACTTGCTTCTCTTGTTTGATTTTTCCGTAGCAACACAAATTACTTGACGCAGCTGCGATCGAAAGTTGTCGGCACCCAGTGTTAAAATGTCCACTAGTCCACTCTATATTCTTATCTCGACTGCATCTCGAGGCTTGGTTCGCCTTGTGCAGCTTCACGATCGCCTTGCATATGCAGACAATATAGTACAAAACGTAAACGCCACAGTCCAAACCGTTATTTTGCTGCGGTTTTGTTCAAAAACCACAGTTTCCCAACGGAGTAGGAGGTACATCAACAGCGTGTCGTTTTCTCTCCTGCGCCAGAAACCATTGCACGATATCAAATATGTACGGAGAGTGTTGAACTCCCTTTAACCCTTTCGCGAACCTCTTGCTTTAAGTATACTATACAAGCCTAAGTAATTTGCTTTTAAAAGTGCACACGATTCGCCCTTTAAGAAAATCCCTGTACTCGTTTTGCATGTCTCTTGTAACATAGGACCTGCAGTGATTTGCAGATCCCCGTGGCCACCTGCATCCTACTTAATTTTTGTATGGCTTGATGATTACTGATTGTACTGTTTATGATTTGTCATAAAAGATGGTGCATTCACGGTTGAACGTGCAAAAGAGCACTGGATGCGCCCTTCTAGGCGGTACTTTCACACCCTGTTTTGCAAACGCCCTAAAAGGGCGACAAATGTGCCCTTCTACCGCGAAAGGGTTAATGCGTTGATGTGGTATATCTTCGATGGGCCCGGTTGCAACGCATTCTCCACAATGCCAAAGCTCCAGTGTTTACGGTCAGAAATCGAGAGGAACCCAAACGGAAAATATCCCCAATTTGCACGACCACATGTACTCTATGTTGGTTAGTTTGCTTCTTCGGATCTTCAGTTTTCCGCTCAAACTCCATCAGGCAAAAGAAATTAGTAGTGCACACAATACGATAATGGACTACTTCATTATTGTCTCTGACAACGAGTTGCCAATAGCGAGGCTTTTGAGATCCTCACCAAAACTCACCATGTATTCTGACCCATGCGACTATTTTAAAACCTTTTCATCTTTAGAAAACCGCTTCCAAAAATACGAACGTGTTTGTCGTCAAAAACCGGTAGCACTACATTCGGCTTTAGGCAATTCCATCTCAAACCAACTAGCATCAGAATCATTTGAATCGATGGCGTTTGCTTCGGCATCACTGTTGGTGCTCTCGGGTTTATCCAAGTAACTTTCGTCAGCGCTACCAGCCTCGCTACGGCTTCCTCCATATTCGCCCCGACTATCCGCATCGCCTCCATCAATAGATTTGCAGCCACCGTCTACCTCAATAATGACGCCATCACCTCCAACATTATTGACAGCGTAACCTCCGGAATTTAAGACGCCATCACTGCCAGTACTGACTGCATCACCTCCAACATTAATAACGCCGCCACCTCCGGAATGTTAGACGCCATCAACGCCAGTACTGACTGCACCACCTCCAACAGTAATTTGGCCACCACCTCCGGAATTTAAGACGCCATCACCGCATGTACTGACTGCATTATCTCCACTGTTGTTGACAGCATCACCTCCTGAAATTGTAACACCAGCCCCTTCCGTAATATCGACACCACTGCTGTTCCCAGAGTTATTGCAAGCAACACCGTCACCGTGCTTAGTATAGTGCCTCAGAAACTCACGAACCCAGTCTTTTGGCTGTTCGGGTTTGGCTATGCTCGTGAAACACTTCTAGGCTTCGACAAAACAGGAATATATTTATGGTGGTACACGCACCATTCTCAGGCAAGAAATAGTGATAGTGGTTAAGGCCGCATTCTTAGTAAGGCGTCGCCTTGCGTGGGCGGCCACCCTTCTCAGCTCGTACGAAATCAGACCCGACCAGAGTGCCCAGCTTGTCCCATAATATTTCTTCCAGAAATTGAGTGTTTGTATTTCCATGCTAGGCATCTGCGTTGGACCACTGCGAGGTCGTCTCCACCGCTTGAGTAGAGCGATTCACTCTTTTTCAGTTCTGTGCATGGAAGTCGCTTCGCCATCCGAGTTTGAGGGAGCGGGTGATCTGAAAGTGACACCGACGTTGATGCAATCGAAGCGAGAGTCAGAGAATCAGGAATGATTATGAGTCTGACGCTTGATTTTAACCTTTATCACCCATTGAGCCCACGGGTGGACTTTGAAGCCCACGCGTGGGCTGACTTAAAAAAGCTGTTACGGTCGTTATATTGGATAAATATGGTATTTCTAAGTAACCGAGATAGAGAACTATTCAGCGCCTTTTCCCGGTTTCAAACGAGGTAGTCCTCTTGAAGAAATGACACCATATATATTGTAATTGACAAAAGATAAAATTATAATTATGGCGAGTTGACCCAATAATGCAAGCAAACGTTGATCCTAGGGCAACCGATGCGTGGCTCTACGTTTGTAGAGATGAAAAAAACATTACGTGTGGACTGGTGCATCTTGTTGGGGTCAATATTCGGCGTTATAGCTGGTTGATAGGTCGATGTCGAATCCGGCTTCCACTCTTCTTCTCTCTCTCTCGCTGAGCCCTGAGTTGTTGTATAATACAACGAGATAAGCCTAAATGCTGCATCACAGATTGCTACCTTGTCAAAACAGGACCTACGAGCCGACTTGGTGAAGGCGCCGTCTTTGTTTTTCTTGCGACTCGTCTCCCTTCGCTATCAACGCGACTTGTTACTCTCAGTGCGTGAAGAATGTGGACACAGGTACCGAAGCCAAAACAAAACTTGCATCGGCATCAACAGACCAGCATGTTAGGGGTTGATATGCTACTCCATTCGAGCGTAGGTTGGCTCCATTTGGGCCGATATAGCAATGCCAACCTCGCTACGCTTTGGTGGATTCACTTGCACTCAATAGGCTGGCCATAAGATCACGTGCACGATCATTGGGTCACCAAGGGTTGCATTTGAAACGTTGCGTTGGGTCCAAACTTGCAGCAAGTTTCCACGGGCCATCTATTTTTCTCGACGAACCAGCGACGCAGGCGGAATTACCGCGTTAAGAAACGGGCGTAGGTTGGTTGAGGTATGGCGGCAGCATTCAGTTCGCTCTCAAAGAAGTGTCCCCATCGTTAATCGGCGCCTCAACGTGTAATCTCGTTTTTAAGACACTATTAAATGTCTCCGCCCTATTATTGGTAATTACATATCCGCTTGGGGTGGTGGAAACTTGCCAAATAGAAAATTGTCTAAATGACAATTTTTTTATGTAGAGCGCAAACCCATGAATTGGTAGCTGCACTAACCAGTTTTGCAAAATGTTGTCCCGCATCGCAAAGAATTCGTATTCGTCATTTGCGACGCGTATGTTGTATATGCCATTCATCGCCATAGCGCATGCATATCTAGAAACTCCACGTAGCGCCGTGTGTACATTCTTCACAATGTAAAAAAGCATATTAAAAACTTGAACCGAGGGTTGTTACTAAATACCGCAAACAATGCGTTGTGTTGTGCCTTACCGTCGACTCCCATTGCAAATTGAACAGACAATTGTTGTCCAGTAATCACGTGAATAATCGGCTTAAAGCGCGTCGCACAGCTTCGTAGATTTCATGTATCTCTTGTGACACAATAAGGAGAGTGGATAAGTGAAATCCACGCGAGCGATCTGATACACCTACCACTACACCGGGGTCATCAAGTCGGTATAGCTTGTAAGTGGCGTCCATATGCAGAACAAATCTCTCGGGTAACGTTTCAATATCATAGCCCTGGGTCGATAAGCCCACGGCTCATCAGATCCATCTCCGATCAACGGTCTTCCATTCGAATCCATGTCTCACAATAAAGTGAGAGGCTATGACATCTACTCTCGAACGTGCCTGCGTTCGCCGGCCCTGCTCGGATGTCGTTTGCGGTGTGGGATCGGAGCCAGCGTGGGTAAAGATACGTGAAAGGTGGTAGTACACTCTCGTTGTTGTTAGCCTTCCCGAAGTACAGGACGTGGCGATCTGGCAACAACAGATCTGGGCAAACACACAGTCGCACTTGTACGTCTAACCGGATACATTAGAGGCCCACCTTTAGACATACCGCAAAAATACCACACGCATTACCGCAAGCGAAGGCACATACCGTAGTGTCCATTGTTCGAGCGCTAGCTGTCCAACCGCTCAACAGGATGACTTGGTGTTCATTCCGTGTGATCTGGAAGTGAACGTCTCCAGCCAACGCGTATTTGAGACCAGATCGAAGGCATACTTCTTTACCGCCACGGTCAGTGCTGAAAGCTTGGGATGTTCAGCTATGGGCTGGAGCAATCCGACCTTGTTGTACTCCTCTACGCATTCGTCTTCGGCCCACTCTTGCATCATAAGCACGGAGACAAGATCATCTATCGCGTAGTCTGAATTGACGAACTGTTTGATTTTTTGTCCCCCTTAGACTCCTCCAGTCCCAGTTCTCGAGAAAAGTTTTGTACAGCCAAGCGCTCCAGGGCTGTTTTAGTCGTCTCAAGATGCCACTTCCTGCTGATGATCACCAGCACAGCCACGTTGTTCTCAAGACCTCCACGCGTCTACACCAGGGTTGCACCCGTATCGTTGGGATTTACCAGATTCGCACCGTGTATGAGGAGATTTGGCGTGGTGATGAACCAACCAGTGCGCCGGTCTACGTAGATTTGGCTCGGATAATGTTTGAAGAGATTGAGTGCTGAGTCGCATCGCTCGATACTATCGTGTCAACCCGTAGATCATTAATGACGAAGCTGGATTATGAGGGCAAGCTGGTTAATAAATGAAGTCACTATTCCTACTGGAGCTACTCTTGTTTTCCTCTTCTGTTTCTGCTCTTCATACGGTTTCTTTTACCTATAAGGGGAACGGTCAGTTAGAAGCCGGTTGGTCAATTCGAGGCCGGGGGTGTTTAGGCCAATGACTAGGCAGCTTTCTGCTTCCCTGTATATCATTCGTTAAATTTTTTTAAGTACGAACCCTACACAAATCTATGTTCTGGTTTTTGCGGGAAACTAGTGGCTGTGGCAGGAGCGGAGTGCAACAAACTGGGCGGTGGTAGCGCAGCGTTACAAACCTTGATTGAGCATTTTCATTTCCAAACCTGCACCATGGTCAGAATATACGCTGAGAAGAAACAGTTAGCCATTATTGCCCTCGTTCAGGCGGGCTCTTCCATCGTCGCAGTCGCTGAAGCTTCAGGTATTCACGAGCGAACCATCCAGAAGTGACTGGCAGCTGCAAAGGAAGGGGGGGACTCTGACCGCTGCTCGGTCAGGACCGAAGTCATTCCTCCCCGAAGATGCTGAGCAGCACCTCTACGACTGGGTCGTCAGACGGCAACTCATCGGCCGTCCCGTTGGTCGTTCTGATATCATTCAGAAAGCACGGCAGGTTGCATTGCTCTGTAGTGGTAAAAGTATTGGGGAGGGGTGGTACAAGCGATTTAAGGAGCGTTTTCGTTCTCTGACGGGGCGGTCAGCACAACCGCTAGCCGTGAAGCGCAACTGCATCGTTTCTGCTGATCTAACCACTATGTTCAGCACTCTAGCGAAGCTGGTCATTGCGCTGAAACTCGACCACACCCGGCTATTCAATATGAACGAAACTGCCTTCCAGAAACAGCTCGCGAGCAAGAAGGTGGTTGCTGTCCGCTGATAGAGCAACGTATGGACAACGGAGCGAACAACGAACTTCCATCTCACGGTTGTTGCGTGCGGGAACGCAGCTGATTTCGTGGTGCCTCTTGCTTTCATCATACCTGGCAAGACTGTCTCGTCTCAGTTGATGGCGAATTGGTGCCGCTGTGACCACGTCGCCATCGGGCTTCATGAACATAGACCTTTTTAACGAATGGCTACACTTATTTTCACGGTCAGTGCCTGCTTCGATCCCGCGGCCGCTGGTGTTGATTCTGGATGGCTGCGGATATCACTCCTCGGCCAAGGTGGTCGATGCTGCTAATGCATTGAACATCTTGCTAGTTTTCCTGCCCCCAACGGTACCCATCTTTTGCAACCTTTCGACGTTGCAGTATTCGCCACGCTCAAGAGAAAGATCCACAGCATGATCAGCAAGCTTTTGGATGAGGACGACAATGGCTACTTCAACATCAGCAAGGACGACACCATCAAGGTGGCAAGCTTGGCGTGGGAGGCGCAAAGGCCGGTCACAATCTCGAGCGAGGGTTCAAGGATTGCGGGCTTTTCCCGCTGTCGCTGGTCAAGATGAAGGCGCGCCTGGTCACTTTTACGGGAAACGGGGCGCCACGACACGTAGAGCTCACCGCATGGCTGCAACAGAAACCCGTCGTCGAGGACGAAATACTGAAGCTGCCAACGCCGCTGCGCAAGCACTTGGCCAAGAAATGCAAACGCATCTCTCTGGGCGGTCGACTGCTGACACACGAAGTTCTGCAAGAAATGTAGGTAAGCAACGGAAGATCGGGTGCTAACAAGCACGGAAGGACGAACCGAACGCAGGGCCTCGTAGCGATAAAAACGATATAATTGAATCTGCAGTGGTGTAGCACGGTGCAACAATGTTAGTGAACTAGAGTTTACCTTGCGCGTGCATGGACCACGCTGGATAAATACAGCTCTCACTCTAATGGACTCCTCGCGGCGATCATTGCACCACTTTAGAGACCACCACTGACTTTCAAAGTGCTGCCAGAGATGCCATGTCCAGCATTGACCAATCGGACAGCAAGGCACCCACCCAGCCGGGCGATATCATTTCACAGAAGACTGTTTGGACGTTTTGAAGGGCAAGAGCCGCGAGCCAGAACGCTTGGGCAACTATACGAAACGCGTGGAGGGTCGGAGGAGGTCTTGGGGCTCTGTGGGAGCCGGCGCTCGGCACGCCATCCTGCTCGCTTGCGGTGCGCATGTGTGCGCTTGAATGGCCAGCGTTTCCAAAAGTGGCTACACTCTTGAAAATCTAAAAACCATCGTGTATGCTAAAAAGATCACAATATTCTCGATGGCGATTGACCTATCCTTCCAAGACGTTGTCGGTTGAGCTGCAGACCATACTGCATACAAGTCGAATTCCGGCCTTCTATTGGTTTAGGTCGACCTAGAGATAAAGTTTTGGAAGGAGGCTTCGGTCCACGATATCATTGGTGCAGGACCCAGTTCAAACTTGAAAGATTGCCGAAACGACAGGCAACGCAGACCTGTCATATTTTTTCTGTTTCGTCGCCAAACAATGCCTGGAATGCCATTGGCAAGTGCGGCAAGAAAACCAGCCCCTAACTGGCCGTTTCCCTTACGAAGTGTTTGCCTCTGCATGAGTTTCCCATCACTTAAATCTACCAGAATTCTTCACGGTTATCACCAGTTCCACCGACCGAACGACGCGCGATCACGAGCTCTGCGTGGAGCCGCGTGCGCACATGCTCCTCTAGCACTCGCGTCTTCTCGCATTCTTGCTCTGCCATTTCGATGTGTCGAGCACGCTCTCGGTCAAGGCGTTATTTTACTCGTTCATATATGTTTTTCAAACGCTCCAGCTTGGACTCCAGGTTTTCGGCATTCTTCCTGTCATCGCTATCAGCGTATCCAGCTGGATCTGCAGTTGTCTTTCCGCGGCGCTTTCTTAACCCTTTCGCGATGAACGGAGGCATTTTGCTTCCTTTAACCGTTCTTCAAGTGAAGTACCCGTATGTAACCACGTCAAAGGAATCAAAATGCCTCCTTTAAGCGACTTCAAGCACAGAGTCACGCAATTATTTTCATAGTCGTAACAGAAAGGTACAGAACCACGGCACCTTTTTCATAAAAGTAACGACAAATCCTAAATGGAAGATTTGAAGGCTGCCCATCACATACCTCAAAGGTAGCAAAATGCCTCCTTTAAGAAATATTGACTTCGATTTGTATACTATAGTTTAGCCGAGTGGCTCGCGAAAGGGTTAGCGTATTTGAGCCTGTTCGTCGAGTTCACGCAGGACTGCATCAACCATAGTTGTGGCGCGTTTCTGCTTCCCCGCCATTTTTGTCTTCTTTGAGCCAGCGGAATCGTTTCCTTTGCAAGTGCTGGCGGGCTTCGTTTGCGTCTTGCTGGACGTATTCGCGGTTGGGGGCGCTGTTGACCCGCGTTGGCGAACCGCGACTCGCACTTCGGGCACTGCATGGACAGATTGGCGTGCCACAGCGCTGCGGTGGGCCGAAAGAGAAGGCCCGGTAGGGGGGATGGCCTCGACCCAGTCAGTCGTTTTTGGCGAGGTGGAGGTTGATCGCGGCGTGGCGCGAGCCCATGGCGTTTGTACGACGCATCCAACTGGCGCTATGAAATCGATCACTCTCGCGTGCCATTGACAGCAGGCGTTATACCGCCATCGCAGCGGGTGGAGGATGCAAGCCCAGGAACATGTTCTTGTCCAGCGCAACGATCATGGTGATAACGTTTCGAGTAGATCTCTTCTTCAGGACGATATTGCTGCCCTGGACATCCACGTCGTTGTTGATGAAGAAGGGATTGTGAAACCACATGGAGCTGGTGTCCAGCTTGCAGCAACAACTGAAACCAACCAGCTGTACTACTCTCTTGGCCAGGATGCATATTACTTGTTCAAGCGTAAACGCTTTCCTGACACAGCTCCTAACGGCAGGCAGAAATGTCTGTCGATGTCGTTGGCTGGCCAAAGCGTCAAGCGACTTCATGAATTCCTGTGTTGCAGGTAGTGGATGCACGTTCACATAATATTCTTCCGAAATCTCCAAGCACAAATCACCACGTGTGTCGGCCACCGTAGATTCAGCGCCCAGCGACTATGAGAAGATTTGAACTTCACGCTCGGTCGGCTCGTGTTCACCTGCGCTGCCTTCGAGTTTACTAACTGGAGCCGAGCTCGATACCGAAGTTGACGTAGAAGCGGCGTCCTCATTATCATGGCGCTCATTGTCGCTTCCATGGTCGCCTGATGCGACACCATACGGAGCACTACTGTCACCACCATCTTCGTCGCCATCGTCGACGTTTCCGTCATGATCATTGCTTTCCCCGATCGATAGCTGGATTCGACGCGCGTCGCGTAGGTCAGTTGGGGCCTCCACTTGGCTTCAAACAGTTCAATAGCCCGTGAAACTTTTTCTTGATCGAAGTAGATCTGATAGTTCTCGAGAACAAGCATCCACTCGTTCGCCCCGGTCGGCAAAATCATCTCGATCTCCGCTAGGAGATCTGTCATGTCGGCCTCAGAATAGTTTCCTGTACCAGGGGCTCTATCTCGAGCCATCGTTGACTTCCGGGTCGAAGGGAAGCTCTGATTGAGCGCGGAAGTGCAAAATCGCTGAGCGTGCGGAATGTGGAGTGCGGAATGCGGAGTGCGGAAGCGCTGCGCAAGGGAAGCTATCATTTGTGAAGTTATAGAGTAAGAGGTGGCTCAACTATATAGATTAACCCTTTCGTGGTCAAAGGGGGCATTTTGCCCCCTTCGGTGGGTCTATCCTGGAGTACCACTGTTTTCGGCTACAAAGGGGGCAAAATACCCTTTTCATGGTTTCCCGCACAGACGGGCAGTTCTGATTGGCTCATAAATATTGTTCAAAGATTTGCGGAAGATTTGTAGTAGTACCGTGGCCAAATGAAAGGGGGAAAATGCCCCCTTTCATAGGCTAACATCTTGAACTTGTATAGTATTGTATAAGTAAGACAAACCCACGCGTTCGCGAAAGGGTTAATGCGTTTTTTCCCGCCCAAAATTCTGGCGGAGCCCCCCCCCCCTCCGCCAGAATTTTGGTCTGTGCGAGGGTCTGACGTTCTGGAATGACCGGAATGGCCCTGCTTTGTACGTCTTTTCCCGCCAATTCAGATTTATTCCTTCTAAAACCTCTGCGGGAATCGCTCCAATAGACACCTTTCGATGCGACGTTGTATGTGGGTTACGGGATAGCAGCCAAGCGTTTCCCACAAACGATAAAGTAGCCAAAAACAAATTTCGATGCTCGTGGGTTGTTGTTTGCAGGAAGCGACCGTTCACTCCTTCTCATATCACACCCCAACGGGAACATCTTACAAGAACATTCGGATCGGACTCCCCTAATGGAAGGTGCACAGATGACGAGCGCCACAGCGCTTCTGCTGTTCCTCAACGAGCTCAACGACGGCGAAGATGCCCTGCTCGTGGAAGGATATGGCGGCTATGTAGAGTGGCCACTTATACCCAACGTCCGCTTCGACTTCGACACATATCCTGACGCCAACGCGCGCGAAGATTTCCGTTTCACCTGCGCGGAGCTCGAAAGACTCGCCAACGTGATGAACGTGCCGAACGTGTTCATCACCGGCGCAGGTGATCGTCTGCTGGGCGTCGAAGTGCTGGCCATTCTGTGGTACCGCATTTCGTACCTGGACATGCTCTCGCGGATTCGGAAGCAGTTCGGGCGGTCGGATTCAGCCTGTAGTCGCATCATCACCGACACATGTGCGTGCCTATTGATGCTCATTGTCACCACTAACATGATACTATTCTAGATTGCTTCCTTGACAAAGAATGGAAGGGCCACTCTCTTCTTTCAAGACCGCCTGTACGCCGAGCGCCACCATCTCTACGTGGAGACCGTCTCTGCCAAAACAAATGTCATCGTTGACAGCATATCAATGTTTATTGATGGGACCAAGGGCTTTATCTGTCGTCCTGGTAAGCGCAAGAGGAGGTTACTTGCTCTTCGAAGTGCACATGATGAGATTCCTGTTCACGACAATGAAAACCTCCAGAAGGTGTGCTATTCCGGGCACAAACGGCGCCATTGTCTCAATTATCAAGGCGTGTGCACTCCTGATGGTAACAGTATTACTTTCATGAATCGCCAGCTTTCTGGTATATCAATCCAATGGAGGGAAGCGCGCGCACGATGTTTGCTGGCATGGCGATCTTGGAGTGGGAGGATCTTCTAAGGCCGTATCGATGCACTTCAATCCCTTATATTCCGAAGTATGTAAGCGGTGATCAAAAGCTACAGTGTATCGCATCGCAGCGATTCCAGCAAACAATGAAAGCGGTTGGATAGAACGGTGGAGGTGCCTATTTTTCCGATGGCATTCTTGGGATACTAGTATGTGTTTAGTAATCGTCCTTGGAAATGGCCGCTTTTTTTGCATCTATCCCATGACCAACAAACAATACGCGCTTCGAAAGGTGTCTAATAGGGGGGGTCGAATATTGCAAGAAATGTGTTCATGTTTTCAACAGATTTTTGCTCAGGATTTTGACCATTTTCTGCTTGACTCATTCCTAAGTTCAAGTTGCTTGTTTCCTCATTCCACGGCGTGAAGTTCACGTGAGCGTCACTGTGAGGGTGTTCACTTGTACATGCACACGATATAAGAGCATCTCCAACGGTAGGACAAAATAAGCAGAAACGCTCAAGAAGTATGCAAGGACAAAAAATGCAACTCCAACGGCGGAGTGACAAGCACACAAAAGTAGTGCTGAAGTAACATTGCTAAAGTGATTGTAAACTAGGATGAGTCCGTAGTGAAACGAGTCCGGTTGTTCACTACAAAAGAATACCAAGTACAAACAAATAACCTCTCGATGACATCTCCCAGCAGCCTCTAGCTCGCGGCTCTAAAGTCCGTCGCCCCCGCAGCTCCAGCCCGTCGCCCCCACAGCTCAGGTCCGTCGCCCCCGCAGCTCAAGCCAGCCGCCCTCGCAGCTCAAGCCCGTCGCCCTTGCGCCATAAGTCCGTTGCCGGCCAGACAGCTCCCCAGCAGGTCTAGCGCGTCGCCTGAACTGTCATCTATCATGCCAAATGCTGCGCCGTTGACGGTACAAGAGGACGTTTTCTTGTGTCGTGCATAAATCAACGTGTCCGAAGATGGTGGAACAAGCACCGACCAGCCATCTTCGCTGTTCTGGGACCGCGTCCTAAATGCATTCTTGCACTTGACAAGCCCCGATGGAACATCTCGACAGGCGGGAGCGCTTCAAAGTCGGCAGTCGAGGGTTATCCACCCTGACATTGCTTTGTATGTTTCTTGCCTTGCATCGGTACCGAATGCTATCATGTGTAGCATTAATCTGATGATCTCTAAGTTGTTGGAATTTTCTCTATTGCGTGTCAATATGAAGACAAAATTTGAAAAACGTAGTGCATGGACGGATGACGACAACGTCGCTGAGGCAAAGAACCGGTTTACATCAAAAAGGGAGCAACAAAGCGAAACTACACTGAGAGACTATGAGGAAGGTGTTCGGAAGGGGACGGAGAAGAAAAAAAGAAAGCCTCGTATGAAGCTGGAGCTGTTCCGCCTAGACCACGACTATGACGTGCTGCGTGAGAGCATCCGAATCATAGGGGATATCCTACAGCTACGAAAGCTACAGAGGCTGTCGTTAAGTTCTGTTGCTGGGAGTTCAGGTACCACTAGCAATACGTTATTATGTGGGGCTCACGTCGTCTTACATTGAGTTGTTATGTTGTCGTGACAGATATGAAAAGTGAGTCAGCTGAAGATCAAGCGGGGGGAGGCGAGACAAATTTTACTACAGTGAAGTGCCTCAATAGCGAACGCCTAACAGTATATAATCTGCAGCAGGTCATGACGGCCAGTCTATACCCACCGTCGGTCAATTGTACTGATTAAGTGATATAATTCCACCAGCCATGTTTATTTTGATAAGATTCCGCCAATCACCGGTCCGGAACCGAGCCTCGAGGGGAATCTAATGGTCACGCGTGGGGATCCCGCGAAGACCCCCACGCGCGCAAATCTCTAGCAAGATACATGCATGTCTGCCAACCTCATTGTTCAATTTCGTCCAAGCGCGAAAAAGCATCATGGCGACCCCTGCATCAAGACCCTCCAGAAGCGCGTTCGACTGACCAAGTTGCAAAAGTTGAAGATCTGCAAGCACCGCCACGACCAGCAGGGCGCAACGCTCGTCGAGTCGGTCCCATGAGCCCAGGCGGAGTTCTCGATGACTATAAAGCCTTCAAAGCAGCCGGTTGCTCACGCCCTGCTGTTCGAGCGCAGACTTGGTCATCTTTCCGGTGATTGCCTCCGCCGACGCAACACACGTCCGCGCTTCCACCTCCTACTGGATCAGAGCATCGTCGAGTATGTCAAGGCATGCGAGGAAATGCAATTGGCTCTATCGGGCGGGATTGTGATTGCGCGAGCCAAGTGGGTTCTACACCGGCTAGAAATCTCTCCATCGGCGTGGCCTCGGCTTGGAAAGTCGTGGATCCGACGCCTTAAGCGTCGCTACGGGATTCGTTGGAGACGCTCGTATGGAGAGGACGGCATGGTTGTTTTGGCCGCAGTGGAAGGGGGAAATTCAAAAGCTGCGCAGTCTCCTCCGATCGTATTCGTATACTGATGTATACAATATCGATGATACAAGCTTCTTCTACAACATCGCCCCGAGAGGCTCGCTCTGCATTAACGAGGCACCGTCGCTGAAGCAAGACAAATCCCGACTTACGCTGGTGGTATGCACTAATGTTACTGGCACCGACAAGATGCCCCTTCTCTTCTTCGGGAAATCTTTCAGGCGTCGGTGGATCGCCAATAAACCGGTGGACACTCTACACGTCCACAAACAAAGCCTGGATGACAACCGACACGTTCCAGGGCTGGCTTCGTGATGTTGACGCATCGATGAGAGCACAACAACGTCAAATTATCATCCTAGTGGATAACGCCTCGTCACACTGTGACGATGGCGTCACGATAACTAACGTTTGCGTGGCAAAGCTGCCCACGAACACTACATCTAAACTGCAACCCCTTGATCAGGGAATTATATACTACATCAAGCGCGATGTTCTACGCAAGAAGATGGAGTTCGCCGTGGATGCCGTTGATGAAGGCGTGCAAAATCCCTACAAGGTTGGCGCACTCAAGGTCATTGAGTGGTGCGCAGAAGCATGGCGTCAGCTCCCAGCCAAAACCATCGAGAACTGTTGGCTGCACTCGACTTTGATCGCGAAGACGGACATGAACTTTATTTTGCATTAAGTCAGGACGCATGTAGCTTTCTTGTGACGAGACAAACCTTTAATGCTAAATATACCTATTCCTTTTCATGCATATCAGGCGTTCGCTATTGAAGCACTTCACTGTACATTGTCCATAAAACCCCACATCAAATAATATTAATGTATATGTTTCTATACACACACAAAAAATATTTCTTATTTGTTAATTATCGAGATATTTTTTTTAATATTCGAATAATAGTTCTTAAAAATGACAACACTACTAGTAATTAAAAAATAAAGTATTAAGTTATTTATATTTTCTGTAAAAAAATCTCTGAAATTTATTTCAGAGCAGGGATTCGAGTGGACGTCCTTTTCTTCAGAACACTATGACCTGGTAATTTCCGGGTGATGTACTATATTATTTTATAGAGGTTTAGTACAAAACCCATGTAAGTACTCTACAGTTACTTTCATGACTCATAATACCCTCTGGATATGATTTCACTGCCCAGGTCGAAAGAGTACGGGTAGCATGAGTACAATCCTGCGCGCGTAAACTAGTTTTTATATTGTATTTTGTTTGCATTACCATATGTTTGCCTAAAACGACGCCAGATCTTGAAGTGAGCTACCTGCATGCTGTTCATTGGTTAACGTAGGAGTGTATTTTTGAGGGGATCCTGCGGCCGGATCGAACCGAACGAATGCAGCACGGCTTCCTTAACCGCATACAATCCACCTTATACAATTAGATTCTCTGTTGTAGGTCTGTAGCCATCAAAATCTTTTTTTATTTTTTTATGCAAACCTCCCAATCTTAAAACTACAATTTCAGTGCAGGGACGTACTCGAATAGACTGCTCAAAACAAGTATGGGCTGTCGTGTTTCTCATCTTTCGTCTCGTCCAAACCGCTTCGTAATTGGATGTCTGTAGCCTTCAAACTTTATTTTTTATTTTTAAAGTTGATCCTACCCGTACGCTCTTGGCCCTACTCATCCTACGGATGGTGAGTAAAGGTTAATGGTGGCGAAAGCATAGCAGGAGACAACGCGAGACAAGCATTTTAACTGACATTATCGCTCAAATATTGGGCATACCTGAGCAATAAGTGCTATTTTCGCGGTGTTGATGCCTCTTTTGTAGTCGAGCTGGCTGTCGTCGTTGCAGTCTACACCACAAAATACAACGGAAAACTATGGTACTTGCTCAAAACTGAAAAAGATCAGTAGCTGCCAAACCTGCAGTTTTGCAGCCTCCGTAAACGTTCGCACCCCACCATTGGTAGACCTCATCTGTGAAACTCAACCACACGAACGACAACACGAAGTACACGACGCATAGGAACCGGAAAACTTTGGGTGCGTGCACAACCTGCTGCCACGCTTCACGACCAACGCGGCTAAGACGAGCCTGAAATATGGGTTTGCCCTGCGGATGTTCGGGTCGCAAGCAGATATATACTGCAGTCGTAACGAAGATGGCTGCCATGGTTGAAGAGTGACGATACCCACAGACAGTGCCTTCACCGTCCGGCGAGACTACAAAGTCGATCTTGCTCTGGCACCCGATACAGACCTCCGGCTTGCTTCTCCGCGTCTTGGTGTGGGGCAGCGCGAGCTCATCGTACACTGCCCCCCCCCCCAACGTATCCGGTTTGTTGGCTTCTTGACAATCAGCACGGTCTTGGGTGGCTCGTCCCACATGAGCTGGACGTTGTTGCGCGAGCGATTCTGAGTGCAGATGCTGCGGTTCATAGCGGGAAACACTTCGCACTGCTATTCAGAGCACATCAGCAGCCGGAAGCACCAGCGCGGTGCCGCGGTGCTGCTGTTCACCTGCTCCACCTCACTGTACGTGGCGGACGAGTCTCTCTCCGCGAGGCTGGACGTAGATGCCGTCACGGCCGGGCTGCGTCCACGTGTCGGTGATCAGGATGAGAGCTCCGAGTTGGTGCGTTCGCGCGGGCGGCTCTTGACGCACTACCTGCGCTGCATTCGACACTACATTGATTAGAAGCTTGCTAAGTGATGGATTTTTTATTTTTTATTGAAGGCATTCCTTGCTACTAATGCCATGTATTGCCCGAATAGCTCTGTGTATTCACAACTAATGTGTACTCCCTGTACACATTGATTTTTCGAACAAAAATCGGATCGTACTAAATGTTTTGAATATTTTTTCCTTAAGCATGATCGATAAGTTAAAACAATTTAAGCATGGTCCGAATATATTTCTCTCGAGGACGGGCCTCAAGGTCGCAGAGTGCTTGGATTGTTTCTGTTTAATTTATCGCATGATTATTCTCCTACTACTAACTCGTCTATTTACAGTCAGCTAACATGTCACTAACAGTTAGTTAGTGTCTAGTAAATTTTGCTAGCACCACCGCTCCACACCACAACTAATGCATGTACAAGACTTTTCCTTCATGACGGTTTATCTGGATAAGATTATTAGCGGGGTTTGGAAGATGCCTACATCTTAGCGCTGTGATTAGGATGCATACATCTTAGCGTGGCGTGTAAGGTCAAACCACCGCTAGCTACACAAAATTTGACCAAAGCATTGCAGTAGCCCGTAGGCGATAATCGGCGTCTATTAACTAGATTTTGTAGTCTGGTGCGTTTTTAAAAATATAGTACTTGCACTTAATAACAACCAGTCTCCTACATTTGCCGTGCTCCTCAGTCGACATCCTAGCTTTCCACAAGAAATTGCTTGGCATCTATCTATTTTTTAATTTTCGCAGTTAACGCCGATTGCACTCAGGGTGAGCTCTGCTTCAACCCCGCTTACCGAATATCCATTTCCTCCATACCGGCGGCTACATCTATCTATTACTAGCGCTGCTTCCCTATTAAACCGCAACAAATACAAAATCCCTTCAAAAATTGCGTTTGAGGTCGTTGCTAGCGTTGATAACAGTTGTATTTGCTACTGCAGTTAAGACGACATCAAACCAAATGTTACTAACCAACCGAAGTACAAATCGCGATTTAAGCGTAGTGTACCATTAAGAAAACGTGTGTCTTGCCAAGAAAACTTAATCCCCGAGAAGTTACTTCGTCTGAAAAATATTATTTTTTTCATAGGTATCATCATTTCAATGGGTTTTCAAATGTACGTTTGAGATCGTTGCTAGCGTTGTGATGCTAGTTGTCTTTGCTACTACCGTACTGCAGTTAAGTCGACAAATAGTTCACAGGTCGAAAGACCTGTGCTTGGCCGCGGCTGAAAAATTGTAACTTACCAAAACCGGGGATTCGCACGAAGACTAATTGCCAGCTATTAGCCCATCCCTCGTTATCAAGCCTAATAGAGCTGCATTACTATAGTAGTGAGTAATAAACAAGTACTATCGAACATGTCGAACAATCTAAAGTTGTGGCGCACCTCACCTTCGTTGTTAGTTTCCTCGTTCGACAAAACGGCTTGTGCGACTTTCCACTGACGCGGGAGGGATGAATATCAAAGTCTCCCACTGGCGCTCGCACGTCACGCTGCAGAAGCGTTCGGACATAATTGATGAATCAGATATTACTATCATCTCCTTTGCCGACCGCGGGATGCCAAGCCAGCAGACTATCCAGATATACTGCAAGCCATTGCCAATTAACCATTTTAATCTGAGCTAATACTTGTAAGTTTAAAACCATTAGTATGATTATTAGCCTAAGGCATTACCATCTTATTAGACAAAATTCAAACTACTATCAATCTTATCTTTGACCATTATTATACCCCAGATCTGATCTACGCGCGTACACGTCGTTTTCATTTGCACTTCAACCAACTAGGTTTTATCTTTTTCTATTTATTCGACTGTGTACTCCCTCGGAGCACCGCACCGGGTAGCCTATAATGTTAGATGATCAGATGCTGCTCAGCTGTTTGTTATTGCTGTTGCTTGTTGCAGAGCCGTATATTCTGTTTAACACATCATAATAGTGTCGTACACTTCAGCTACACTGTTCCGCAACTTACGCAACATAGCACTATTATGTTGCTGGATGACAAACGGCCATGGAGCTGAAACGACAGTTCTTACGAACTGCGAAATGTAGCGCGAACGTCGTTCGATGACATTCGGAAACAGCCCCCAACGACAGTTCTTCGAACTGCGAATACTGCAAAATGTAAGATCAAAACAGCAAATCCTGATCAGAGACCGATGTGAGATTTTATATTTAGCTTACTCACCAACCGACATGTCCTTCATCTGTATGGCTCTCGCATGAAACTTCATCGTGTGCAACGTGCAGTTGTAGCAGGTGTGGGGAGTGATGGGGGAGTGATGCTCCACGTCTTGCCAAGCTTGGCCGGCACGGGTGGCGCGAAGAACGCGTAGAATAGTGGCGTCGTCGTAGAGCACAATGCAGCGGTGGGGGTGGGCTTGGTGCAGGGGAGTGCGGAGAGTGGTGAGGGGGCGCAAATTGCAGAATGCGGAAATGGCGCTCGATGCCTCGGTCCATTAGGTTTGGCGCGAAGCGCTTCGCGCCACACGTGCACTGTACTCAACTATTCCATCAAAACAGCAAATCCTGATCAGAGGCCGATGTGAGGCTCTATCTACTTGAGCAGCTTACATTTTGCAGTATTGAACTTGGAATTTGCAGCTTTGATGTTGAAAAGGTGTATACTTGCATTTGAAGTAAAGGTGACTGGCACGATGCAGATGGTCCTCTTGGTCAATGGTACGTGAACACGAATCAAATCTCATCAATGCGGTAAGTTGAGCTTTATTATCGTCATACGAATAACCGTTTTTAAAAACGTTTTAATGTATGATGAAATATAAAACCACTGGCGATGATAGAGAAAGCAATGTAGTATCATGGACAACAATACCGTTTCAAAAAACTTCCCAAATTTCAGAGCTTCTTCGTGCGAAGCCCGACTTTGTAATTTATTTTTGAAATATTCCATTGATTACGACGCACGCTGACGAGGACGTGTTTGGCGTTAGTGATATACTGCTGTCACCTCAACAAAGCACGGCGCTATCCCCATATCAACCCGTTCGAATTCGGCCGGAAAGAAGAAAATGAAGCAAATGCAGTTCGAAGAGCAGGTGGATAAGATCATGATGCATTCGCAGCGAGAGCTGGCAAAGGCAACTTGTGCTCAGGTAGAAATCACCCAGCAGCAACTTGAAGTAGCCCAGAAGAAAGTGGTCATCCTGGAAACTCAACAGCAAACACTCAGCGAGCAAGCCGACATGGCTGTCATGTGCGCGTCCATAGAAGGTCTGGCAGAGCTGGGAGGGAATATCTACTCATCAAGCAAAAGAAACTGCTGGATAAAATGGAGAAGCAAACAAACTAATAAGCAAATCAAAGAGTCAGTCCAACTAGTACTCGAGCTAAGTTAACGCTGCAATATGCTCAACCAAGTTTGACTTTAGTCGAAAGTGTGCAGTTGAGTCCGTGACTCGGCCATACTTCGTTGTAAATGACTCTAGCAGACGATCGGAAGGGTCCAGGCACTGGTAGACTAACCTGTGGCGTGCGTAACCATGGCCCGCTGTATCTGCGTATATCGACCGTGGAGTCTTTCGACCAGTTTGCGGGTCGTGCTCAATGATCAAGTTGTGCAAAATCACACAGCACTCCAACGTTTTCTTGATTTTTTTCATGGGACCAAATCCTCGCTGGACGTGCAACAACAGCAAACCGCGCTTGCAGCACGCCGAAAGCTCGTTCTACATCCTTTCAAATGGACTCTTGCGCTGAGGTAACTTCTTCTGCTAGTCGTATATAGGTGCCAAGATTGTTTTCACGAAGCATCTCCACTCGGGGTAGATGCCATCGGCTAGATAATACAAGAAGTCGTAAACACGGCGGTTGACTTCGTAAGAAAACTGAGAAGCGCTGACATCAACGTATTCGGCAATGAGCAGTGATGCATCAAGAACATTCAAATCGTCGCTTGCTTCCAGGCATACCAACGAACGCGTGCCAAATTCGTAAATCTTCTGTAGCAACAGCTTCCAGCACAACTGGGGGTCGAACATTCGAAATAAGCTGAAAAGTCATGACCAGGATAGAGGCAAAATTATAAGCAGAAAAGTGTCGAACATATAAACAGAAACAGGGGGACTCACTTTTGCTCATTTCGTGATCGCATTTAGCCGAGCGAGGGGAGTGTTCACGAAATCGACTCGACAGCGCCTTCTTTCCTCCTTCTCATCCAATGCATGCTTCCTTGTATTAGCAGGAGGATCTTGTTCGCCTATCCATGTTGCTCTTTCCGAGTGACTCATGACCTTGTTTAGAGCTTCTCCAACGGTAGGACAAATTGCAAAGATGAACGGATGAAGTGATCAGCATAGTGCAGCTCAAAACTTACGAAGACGGTACAGCGGTTTGTGCACTAGAGAGGTTATTCCCAGTGGTGTATTCCTAGTTCAAAATGCACAGTTTGCTTTCATTGCTGAAGAGAACCAAAACCTGCAACATGAGCCCGACCTGTACGAGCATGCTGCATTCTGTTGTCATCTCAAGTCGCTTTCTGTGGCGAAGGCGATCTCGCAAGAAGAAACATGGAGGGTCAAGCCCGGTAGGAGTGCTAGCCTTCAACGCGACCACGTTCTTGCCTACAGGCGCTTCCAGCAGCAGTATCTGAGCCAGAGACCGACGTACACGGAAGAGTAGTTTCGCCGCCGATTTCGCATGGACAAGAGCCTTTTCCTTACTCTAGTAAATATCTTAGGAAAAGATTATGAATACATCACCTATCGTAAGGATTTGAACGGAAAATTATGGTGTGCACCCTGGCTGCAGCCATCAGGATGCTTGCGTATGGATGTTCGGCAGATTTTTTCGATGATTTTGTTTTTATTGGGAGAAGCACAGTGCTCGATGCAATGGATAGATTCGTATCGAACGTGATTCGTCTGTATGAGGGTCAGTGTCTGTGACCAGCTACTGAAAGCAACGTGTCTAACATCCTAGAAGTCAACGCAGCAAGTGGTTTTCCAGGTATGGCCTGTTCTATAGACTGTATAAAGTGGAGCTGGAAAAATTGTCCGAGCGCGTGGCGTGCCCCCCCCCCCCTAATACGTGCATTTTTGTTTCCCGTTACTGTACTGTGCTTTGCATCGACTTTGTCCCAGTAATTAGTACACATAATTCGTGTACGGCTTGACACAATTCGTGAATGAAAATACAGTGGTAAAGAACCCAACATCGTTATTAGACCGAGTCGCGGGCCTGGAGTCTCCGATAGTAGACCGAACGCTCTTTGTAGACCAAGTATCTATTGCTCGTGCTGGTACCACGTATCGTCGCTGGTGCAGCTCGCGCTGCACACTCCGAGGCCGCCGATGACCACGTATATGCTGATATTCGCCAGCGTCAATGCTCAGCCACTACCCACGACCTTATGCGGTCGCTGCAGCACTTGCGTTACATCCCAGCGAACAAGAAGCTGGACGGCGGTGCTCAACCGCCTAGTGGCGAGTGCGTAGCGCGGCAATTCTGCAAGCTGCTCGCCAAGTTTGACGTGCCATTCATGGAGCTGTTGGTGCTGT
Organism: Phytophthora europaea; assembly: GCA_030463285.1. Taxonomy (NCBI): domain Eukaryota; phylum Oomycota; class Peronosporomycetes; order Peronosporales; family Peronosporaceae; genus Phytophthora; species Phytophthora europaea. The sequence goes on along the minus strand of JAHQIV010000271.1, from coordinate 2,398 downwards.
ACGCGCAGGTCCCGATCAACGGGACCGTGGAGGAACACTGAGTGAACCGCGTGAGGAGTCCAGTGATGGCGGGTGAGCGGAGAACTACGGCAACAAGAGCCGGTACGCGCTGGGGCTGAATGCCACGACTAACTCAATGCTTGATGCTATTGTGCCTTTCCAAACAAATGGCCAATCGGACTGCAAAAGGTAGGTCCTAAGCAGGATAGGTTAGGGCTCTTAGTAGGATTTGCGATGCAGATGGCTAGGATTTACCATTGTGTCTGACTGATGTCAAGGTCCTACGTAAGGGCTCACATTTGGTCTAAAGGGTACCTATAAGCAATTTAGGCTCGAGCGGCCATTTTTCGCCGGCCATTTATTCCTACGAAAGAGCTGCTGCTCGGCCACCTGACATTTCGACTCTTCTAACATGGGATGTGCTAAATTTAACCCTTTCGTGGTCAAACGCGGCAAAATGCCGCGTTTGACGTATTTTACAAAAGAGGGTGTAAAAAGATCCCCTTAAACGCGGCATTTTGCAGCGTTCTACAAAATCCTCACATTGTTTTGTTTTAGCCAATGAGGCCTTCGGATAACTGCGGTTAGGTGTCACTTCCGCATCGTTTTGGCTCGAATAGTGTAAAGGAATGAAGAATATTGTGGTACATCGCATCTTTTTCGTCCACTTTGGTGTAATTATTGCGTTGAGCTAGCAGCTGCATGAAGCGCAATAGACACGCGTGTTGCGTTTCGCATGCTGACTTGACGGCTGGGCATCCTGGACCATCAATTGAGTTGATATCCAGTATAATGAACTCAAGTGCCATGCAAGCCTTCATTTTTCATTCTGTTTTGCTATGCGGACTAGCTTCACCGATACACAAGACAAAAGACTCGTTGTGCTTGCGCTCGAATATGAGTCCCAGAGCAAACGAGTCGTACGGAAGGAGGTGGCGCGCGCGCCATGCGGGGCAAGCATTCGACCCAAGCATTTGCGAATCGACTGCGTGTGCTCAAGCGCACCTACGGAAGGGATCTTGCGCGGTTCCCACGCTGCTTTTTCTCCACGGCATCTCCTCACACGACCCATTTTCATCTTCTAGCTCCGAGTCAAGCGGAAAGGACCGTTCGTAATGTGTAAGCGGTGTATCGGCATTTGACGGTCGACAACAAGCTGGAAAGACCGATGAGAATGCAGGTGAGCTGCTGCCTGTTGCGGTTTCGAGTGTAATTCAAATGATTGGAAACGTGCAACAAGATGACGTCTTCCTCGATGTTGGAGCTGGGTTGGGGAATGTTGCTGCTCAGTTCGCGATCCAGACGAATGCGCGCCAGTGTTTGGGCATCGAAAAACGACCGGAGTTGGTCAGCAGAGGTATATTCTGCTTGCGACCACATGCATCCCGAACACTACGACTTCATAAAGTTATCCTGCACCAGGGAAATGTTATCGACACGCCTCTATCGACGACTCTACCTTTCCAAGACGCGTCAGTGATTTTCCTGAATGATTTCCTATTCGATGAAACAGCAGAGCTCGTCGTCCAACAGGAGCTGAGCCTGATGCGAAGAGCGCGTTTGATTATATCTACCTCTCGCTATTGTCCGCGTCATCGCGAATCCTACCGAAGAAGTTTTTGCGCCAAGTGGGAACTAACGGAAACTACGTACGGTCACGTAAGCTGGAAGTCCCTGCCGGTCCCGATCTACATGTACAAAATGCGGCAGTAGAAATAGACGGCGATGGAGTGGTGGTTATGGCGTCCGTGTCGCCGCTGTGGAAGAAGCGATGTCGGTGACGACGCTCTCCATGTTTGACAAATGCAGGACGGTGTATTGCGCCGTCCTTTGCAGTCGTTGGTGCTAACGAAGGCCACTGCGCGTACTGAGCGCATCGTTCGTCAGTTTTCGGAGACGAATTCCGCACGGGCACTTACGGTCAGCTGTACCACTCCGAGCAGATCATATCGGGCAAGGAGGACACCAACAACAACTACGCCCGCGATATCGGCAAGGAGATCGCGGAACTGGACCCGGGTCACATCCTCAAGCTGAGGACGGCAGCATGGGTCTGCGAGGTTTCTTGGTGTCCAACACCATGGGCGGTGGCATGGGCTTCGGACACGGTGCGCTTCTGCTCGAGCGTCTGTCGGTCGACTTCGATGGCTCCACGACGGCCGTGGAGATCTGCGACGGCGGGTAGATGGTGAAGGCTAACTTGCTCTTGTCGTCCGAAAACACGGTCTTCAAATTCAGAGTATCTATCTTGATTAAAGTATAAGTAAGAAAACACGATCTTCAAATTCAGAGTATATATATTGATTTAACTATCGTAAATGGAGATATCATGCATCAATATTTAGCGGCGCTCCACCTCTGACGCCGCGAGGCCACTAGCAGTTGCTCTGGGCTCGCC